>SZWC01002223.1:144315-210512 GCA_023375785.1 Penium margaritaceum
CCCCCCATATGTCCGCACCGATTCCATTCTGCTCCAAAACGGACTGGTGGTCCGGTACTCTGTTCCTTTGTCTGTTCACGTTCGAGATGCCACATCAGCCTCCTGCCTGAGCCCCGCTCAGACTACCGCCTCCAGACCACTTCGTTCCCAAGTGCAATATCCTCCGCAATATATGCTGCTCGTGATCAATCTCCTCTCAAATAACAGGTACACATGAATGGGCAGGGGAGGCATGGGACTACCCTCTCTCCTGACCCAGCGGTAGACAGAGGGCACAGAGTAGGTCAGGGTAGCTTGTAGGTTGCGGAGGGTCAGGGGAGAGAGTGGCGCCTCTCCCCTGGCCCTCTGCGTTATGCCATTTTGGAGCATATCGTTTTTGTGCCTTTTCCAAAAGCGTAACTAGGGCGCAACTAGGGCACAAGTAAAGGGCAACTAGAGCACGACTAGGGCATAACTAGGGCACAACTAGGGCGTAACTAGGGCGCAACAAGGGCGCAACTAGTCAGCAACTAGGGTGCAAGCAGGATGCATCTAGGGCAAAGTAGGGCACAACTAAGGCGCAACTAGGGCGCAACTAAGGCCTAATGTGGGCATAACAAGGGTGCAACTAGTTCCCAACTGAGGTGCAACTAGGGCGCAACTAACGTGAAAGTAGGGCGCAAGTAGGACGCAACTAGGGTGCAACTGGGGCACAACTAAAACGCAAGTAGGAAGCAACTATGGCGAAATAGTGCACAAAACTAGGGCGCAAGTAGGGCGCAACTAGGGTACAACTAGAGCGCAACTAGGGTGCAACTAGGGTGTAATTAAGGTGCAAGAAGGGCATAACTAGGGTGCAACTAGGGTGCAAGTAGGACACAACTAGGACACACCTAGGGCGCAACTAGGACACAACTTGGGCGCAACTAAGGCATGCCTAGTGCCCAACTGATGCGCAAGTAGTGCGCAAGTAGGGCGCAACTAGGGCTCAAGTAGGACCCAAGTACGGCCAAACTAGGGTGTAGCTTGTGCCCAACTGAGGTGCAAGTACGGTGTAATTAGGGCATAGGTAGGGCAGAAGTAGGAAGGAAGTAGGGTGAAAGTAGCGTAACCAGGGCGTAATTAGGGTGCAAGTACGGCAAAAGTAGGGCAAAGCTAGGGCACAACTAGGGTGCAACTAGGTCGCAAGTAGGTTGCAAGTAGGGCTGAACTAGGGTTCAACTAGGGCACAATTAGGGTGCAACTAGGGTGCAGCTAGGGCATAGCTCGGGCGCAACCAGGGGAGAACTAGTGTGCAACTAGGGCACAACTTGGGGGTAGCTAGTGTGAAACTAGGGTGCAAGTAGGGCCTTAGTAGGACACAAGTGGGGTGCAAGTAGGGCGCAACTAGGGGGATACTAGGATGCAACTAGGGTACAAGTGGGACGCAACTAGGGTGCAACTAGGGCACAACTAGGAAGTAGCTAGTGCCCAACTGAGGTGCAAGTAGGGCGCAACTAGGGCAAAAGCATGGTGCAAGTTCGGCCCAACTAGGGCGTAGCTAGTACCCAACTAAGGCGGAAGTAGGGCGCAACAAGGGCAGAGCTGAGGTAGGAAAAGGAAGGTAGTAGGCCACACGGAGGGGACAACTATGGCACAAATAGGGCGCAACTAGGGCACAACTAGGATGTAAGTAGGGTTCACCTAGGGCAAAACTAGGTTACAACTAGGGCGCAAATAGGGCTATAGTAGGGTGCAAGTAGGGAGCAACTAGGGTTTAACTGGGGCGTAAGTAGGGAGTTGATTGTGCTCAACTGACGCGCAACAAGGGCGTAACTAGGGAGCAAGTAGGGCGCAACTGAGGCGCAACCAGGACGCAACAAGGGCAAAAGTAGGGCACAACTAGGGTGCACGTAGGGCACAACTAGAGCATAACTATGGTGTAGCTAGCGCCCAACTGAGGCACAACTAGGGCGCAACTAGGAGACAACTAGGGTGCTAGTAGGGCGCAACTGAGGCGCAACTAGGATGTAAGTAGGACAAAAGTAGAACACAACTAGGGTATAACTAGGGAGCAAGTAGGCCACAACTAGGGCAGAAGTAGGGCGCAACTAGGGCGCAACTAGGGCACAACTAGGGGGCAACTGGGATGCAACTAGGACGCAAGTAGGGTGCAACTAGGGCGCAACTAGGGCGCAACTAGGGCACAACTAGGACACAACTGGGGCGCAATTGAGGCCCAACAAGGGCCTATCTAGGGTGCAACTAGGGTGCAAATAGTGTCCAATTGAGGAAAAAACAGGGCACAAATAGGGCGCAAGTAAGGCGGAGAAAGGGTGCAACTAGGGTGCATCTATGGTGCAACTAGGGCGCAACTAGGGCGCAACTAGGGCACAACTAGGACACAACTGGGGCGCAATTGAGGCCCAACAAGGGCCTATCTAGGGTGCAACTAGGGTGCAAATAGTGTCCAATTGAGGAAAAAACAGGGCACAAATAGGGCGCAAGTAAGGCGGAGAAAGGGTGCAACTAGGGTGCATCTATGGTGCAACTAGGGCGCAAGTAGGGCGCAAGAAGGACGCAGGTAGGGCACAAGTATGGCGCAACTAGGGTGCAAGGAGGGCGCAACTAGGGTACAATGAGGGCGCAACTAGGGCATAGCAAGTGCCCAACTGTGGAGCAACTAGGACGCAACTAGGGTGTAAGTAGAATGCAACTAGGGCGTAACTAGGGCATAACTAGGGTACAAGTAGGGTGCAAGTAGGACGCGGTTATTTCCCAACATATGCGCATGTAGGGTGCAACTAGGGCGTAAGAAGCGCGCAAGTAGGGTGCAACTAGGGCGCATTAACGGCGCAACTAGGGTGCGACTAGGGTGCAACTAGGGCGTAGCAAGTACCGAACTGAGGCTCACTACGACGAAACTAGGGCGCAACTAGGGTGGAAGTAGGGTGCAACTAGGGCGCAACTAGGGTGCAACTTGAGTCCAACTAGGATGCAACTAGGACACAAGTAGGACACAACTTGGGTGCAACTGGGGGGCAACTAGGGCGTAGCTAGTGCTTAACTGAGGCGCAACTAGAGCGCAACTAGGGCGCAAGTAGGGGGTAAGTAGGGCGCAAATAGGGTACAACTAGGGAGTTACTAGGACGCAACAAGGGCACATCTAGGGTACGACTAGGGCTCAAGTAGGGCACAACTAGGGGGCAAGTAAGGCACAACTAGGGCGCAACCAGTGTCCAACCAAGGCGCAACTAGGGTGCAACTAGTTCGCAACCAGGGCGCAAGGAGGGTGCAACTAGTTCGCAACCAGGGCGCAAGGAGGGTGCAATTCGGATGTAACTAGGGCGCAACTAGGACGCAAGTAGGATGCAACTAGGACGTAATTAGGGTGCAACTAGGACGCAAGTAGGGCGCAAGTAGGGCGCATGTAGGCGGCAACTAGGGACTAACTAGGGCACAACTAGGGTACAACTAGGTCATAAATAGGATGGAACTAGGGTGCAACTAGGGTGTAAAACTAGGGTGCAAGTAGTGCGCAACTAGGACGCACCTAAGGAAATAGTAGGGTGCAACTAGGGCACAACTAGGGTATTACTAGATTGCAACTAAGATGTACATAGGGTGCAATTAGGGCATAAGTAGGGTGTAACTCGGGCGCAACTAGGACGTAAATGTGGTACAAGTAGGGTGCAACTAGAGCACAATGTGGGCGTGCGCAACTAGGCCGTAGCTAGTGTTTAACGGATGTGGAAGTAGGGTGGAACTAGGGCACAACGAGGACACAACTAGGACATAAATAGGATGCAAGTACGGCCAAACCAGGATATAGCTTTTGCCTTACTGAGGCATAAGTAGGGCGCAAGTAGGGTGCAGCCAGGGGAGAAGTAGGACGGGAGTAGGGCACAAGTATGGTGCAACTATGGTGCAACTAGGACACAACTGGGGCGCAACTAGGGCACATGTTGGGCGCAACTAGGGAAAAAGTACGGCACAACTAGGGCGCAAGTAGGGTGTAAGTAGGGGGCAAGTAGGGCGGAACTAGGGCGCAAGTAGGGCGTAACTAGGGCGCAATTAGGACGCAACTAGGATGTAGTTAGTGCCTAACTGAGGCGTAACGAGGGTGTAACTAGGGCGAATTTAGGACGCAACTAGGGCAGAAGTAAGACGTAAGTAGGGGGAAAGTAGGGCAGAACTAGAGCGCAAGTAGGGCGCAACTAGGGCGCAAATAGGACACAATTAGGACGTAGCTAGTGCCTAAGTGAGGCGCAACGAGGGTGCAAGTAGGACGCAACAAGGGTATAACTAGGAAGCAAATAGGGCGCAATTAGGATGCAACTAGGGTGTAACTAGGGCGGAATTAGGGTGCAAGTACGGCCCAACTTGGGTGTAGCTAGTGCCCAATTGAGGCGCAAGTAGTGCACAACTAGAGCTCGACTAGGGCAGAAGTAGGGCGCAAGGAGGGCGCAACTAGAGCACACCTAGGGTGCAACTAGGACACAACTAGGGTGCAAGTAGAGCGCAACAAGGATACATCTCTGGTGCAACTATGGCGTAGCTAGTGCCCAACTGAGGCGAAATTATGGCGCAACGAGGATGTACCTAGGGCGCAAGTAGGGTACAACTAGGGCACAACTAGGGCGCAAGGAGGGCGCAACTAGGGTGCAACTACGGTGCTACTAGGGTGGAACTAGGGTGCAATTAGGGCATAACAAAGCCGCAACTAGAAAGCAGCTAGGGCGTAACAAGGGTGCAATGAGGGTGCAAGTAATGCCCAACTATGGCGCACCTAGGGCACAACTTTTGCGCAGGTAGGGCGCAATTAGGGCGCAACTAGGGTGTCACTAGGGCACAACTAGGGTGCAAGTAGGACGCAACTAGGGCGCAACTAGGTCACAACTAGGGTGCAAGTAGGGTGCAACTAGGGCACAAGTAGGGAGCAACTAGGGTGCAACTAGGGTGAAATATAACGTAAATATAGGGCACAAGTAGGGCGCAAGTAGGGGGCAAGTAGGGCACAACTAGGGTGCAACTAGGGTGCAACTAGGGTGCAACTAGGGCGCAAGCTGGGTGCAACTAGGGTGCAACAAGGGTGCAAGTAGGGCGCAACTAGGGCACAACTTGGGTGCAACCGGGGCGTAGCTAGGGCTCGACTAGGGCATAAGTAGTGCCCAATTGAGGTGCAAGTAGGACGTTACTAGGGCACAACTAGGACGCAACTAGGTTGCAAGTAGGACAAAACTACGGCCCAACTATGGCGTAGCTAGTGTCGGTCTCAAGCGCAAGTAGGGTGCATGTAGGTTGTAGTTAGGGAAGAAGTTGGACGGAAGTACTTTGCAAACACGGTGCAACTAGGGCGCAACTAGGACATAACTGGGGTGCAACTAGGATGCAAGAAGGGTCCAACTAGGGCGAAACTAGGGTGTAACTAGAGCACAGCTTGGGCACAAGAATAACGTAAGTATAACACAACTAGGAGGAAAGTAGGGCATAATCAGGGTTCAATGAGTGCGCAACTAGGGCGTAGCTAGTGCCTTGCTGATGCACAACTAGGGTGCAACAAGGACGCAACTAGGCCGCAACTAGGACATAGCTAGGAAAGAAGTAGAACGCAAGTAAGATGAAACTAGGATGCAACTAGGGCGCATCTAGGGCATAGCTAGTGCTCAACTGAGGTCCAATTAGGGCGCAACTAGGGCACAACTAGGACAGAACTAAGGGGCAAGTAGGGTGCAAGTAGGGCGTAGCTTGGGCACAACTACGGCGTAACTAGGGTGCACCTAGGGATCAACAAAGGCGTTACTAGGGTGGAAGTAGGGCGCAAGTTGGTTGCAACTAGGGTGCAATTAGGGTGAAACTAGGACTCATGTAGGACACATCTAGGGAGCAACTAGGGCGCAACTAGGACGGAAGTCGGGTGGAGTTAGGGTGCAAAAAGGGCGTAACTAGGGTGCAACTAAGGAGCAACTAGGGCGTAACTAGGGAGCAATTAGGGTGCAACTAGGGTGCAACTAGGGTACAACTAGGACTCAACTAGGACGCAATTAGGTTGTAACTAGGATGCAACTAGGGCACACCTATGGTGCAACTAGGATGTAACTAGGGCACAACTAAGGCACAATTAGGGTGCAACTAGAGTGCAACTTGGGAACAACTAGGGCGCAAGAAGGGTGCAAGTAGGACGTGAGTATGACGCAAATAGGGTGCAAGTAGGGCACAAGTAGGGGACAACTAGGATGTAACTAGGGTACAAATAGGACGCAACTAGGGCACAACTGGTGTGCAACTAAAGCGCATATAGGGCGTAGCTAGTGCCCAAGTGAGGCGCAAGTAGTGCGCAACTAGGGCGCAACTACGGCCAAACAGGGGCAAAAGTAGGGCACAGGTACGGCCAAACTAGGGCGTAGCTAGTGCGCAACTGAGGAGCAAGTAGGGCGCAACTAGGGTGCAGCTGAGGTGGAAGCAAGACAGAAGTAGGGAGCAAGTAGGGCACAACTATGGCACAACTAGGACGCAACTAGGGTGTAACTAGGATGCAAGAAGACTGAAAATAGGGTGAAACTAGGGCGCAACTAGGGAACAACAAGGGCCCAAGTAGGGTGCAAGTAGGGCGCAAATAGAGTGCAACTAGGGCGAGACTAGGGTGTAGCTAGTGTCCAAGTGAGGCGCAACTAGGGCACAAGTAGGGGGCAATTTGGGCGCATCATGGGCGCAACAAGGGTGCAAGAAGGGCGCAAGTAGGACACAAGTAGAGCGCAACTAGGGCTCAACTAGGGCACGACTAGGGCATAGCAAGTTTCTAACTGAGGCGTTACTAGTGCACAACTAGGGTACAAATAGGGCACAAGTAGTGCTCAACTAGGGGGAAATTAGGGCACAACTAGTGTGCAAATAGGGGGAAACTAGGGCATATCAAGTGCCAGACTGAGGACCAACTTGGGTGCGACTCACGCTTAACTAGGGGTAAGTAGGGTGCAACTAGGGCGGGGAACTAGAGCGCAACTAGGACGCAATTAGGGCACAGGTGCAACATAAGTAGGACGCAACTAGGGTGCAACTAGGACACAACTAACGGGCAAATAGGATGCAAGTAGGGCACAACTTGGGCACAACTAGGGCGTAACTAGGGCGCAACTAGGGTTTAAGTGAGGCGTAACTAGGGTGGAAGTAAGGTGCAATTTGGTTGCAACTAGGGTGCAATTCGGGCGAAACTAGGATGCATGTAGGATGCAACTAGGGAGCAACTACGGCGCAACTAGGATGGAAGTAGGGTGGAATTAGGGTGTAATTAGGGCGTAAGTAGGGTGCAACTAGGGCACAACTAGGGCATAACTTGGGCACAACTAGGGCGCAACTAGGATGCAACTAGGGTGCAACTAGGGCTCAACTAGGACGCAATTAGGTTGTAGCTAGGATGTAACTAGGGCACAACAAGGGTGCAATTTGGGTGCAACTAGGGCACAACTAGGGTACAACTAGGGCGTAACTAGAGTGCAACTTGGGTACAACTAGGGCGCAACAAGGGTGCAAGTAGGACGCAAGTAGGGTGCAAGTAGGGTACAAGTAGGGGACAACTGGTATGCAATTAAGGTACAACTAGGCCGCAACTAGGGTGTAGCTAGTGTCCAAGTGAGGCACAAAAAGGGCGCAACTACAGTACAACTAGGGCAAAAGTAGGGTGCAAGTACGGCCCACTAGGGCATAGCTAGTGTCCAACTGAGGAGCAAGTAGGGCGCAACTAGGACGCAATTGAGGTGGAAGTAAGACGGAAGTAGGGAGCAAGTAGGGCACAAGGATGGTGCAACTAGGACGCAACTAGGGCGCAACTAGGAAACAAGATGACCGCAAATAGGATGAAACTAGGGTGCAACTAGGGCACAAGTAGGGCACAACTAGGGCCCAAGTAGGGTGCAAGTAGGGCACAAATAGGTTGTAACAAGGGCAAGACTAGGGCGTAGCTAGTGTCTGAGTGAGGCGCAACTAGGGCATAAGTAGGGGGATATTGAGGCGCAACTAGGGCGCAACTAGGGCGCACTTAGGGTGCAACTAGGACGCAAGTAGGGTGCAAGTAGGACAAAACTAGGGCACTAGGGCGTAGCTAGTGACCAAGTGAGGCACAACTAGGAGGCAACAAGAGCGCAAAAAGGGTGCAACTAGGGCGCAACCAGGGCACAATTAGGGTGCAATTAGGGCGCAAGTGATGCACAACTAGGGCGCAACTAGGAAAAAAGTTTGGCACAACTACGGTGCAACTAGGGTGAAGTTATGGCACAAGTAGGGCGCGATTAGGGCAAAACTAGGGAGCAACTACGGCGTAACTAGGGCACAACTAGGGTGCAACTAGGGTTCAACTAGTATGCAAGTAAGGTGTAACTAGGACACAACTAGGGTGCAGCTAAGGCGCATCTAGGGCGCATCTAGGAGGAAACTAGGGCGTAATTAATGCCCAATTGATGCAAAACTATGGCGCAACTAGGGTGCAACTAGGGCACAACTAGGGTACAACTAGGACGCAAGAAGGATGAAATTAGGGCGCACATAGGACGCAATTAGGGCGTAAGTAGGGTGCAAGAAGGGCAAAACTAGGGCGCAAGTAGGGTGCAACAAGGGTACAACTAGGGTTCAACTAGGGCGTAGAAATTTCCCAACTGAGGCGCAACTAGGGTGCAAGTAGGGTGCAACTAGGGTGCAACTAGAGCGCATCAAGGACGTAACTAGGCCACAACTAGGACGCTACAATTAGGGCGGAAGTAAGACGCAACTAGGGCGCAACTAGGGCGCAACTAGGGTGCAAGGAGGGTGCAACTAGAGGGCAAGTAGGGCGCAACTTAGATGCAACTAGGGTGCAACTAGGGTGCAACTAGATCACAACTAGTGTCCAAGTGAGGCACAACTAGGGCCCTCATAGAGGACAAGTAGGGCACAAGGAGGGCGCAACTAGGATGCAACTAGGGCACAACTAGGGCGCATTTATGAAAGAAGTAGGGAGAAACTAGGGTACAACTAGGACACAACTAGGACGCAACTAGGGTGCAAGTAGGATGCAACTAGGGCGCAATAAGGGCGCAACTAAGGCGTAGCTAGTGCCTAACTAGGACACAACTAGGGTGAAACTAGGACGTAATTGAGGTGCAACTAGGGTACAACTAGGTTGCAACTAGGACGCAAGTATTGGGCAACTAGGTCGCAAGTAGGATGCAACTAGGGGGCAAGAAGGGTGCATGTAGGGTGCGTGCAGGAAGGAACTAGGGCGCAACTAGTTCGCAACTAGGGCACAACTAGGGTACAACTAGGACGCAACTAGGATGCAACTAGTGTCCCACTAAGGCGCAACTAGGGCGCAACTAGAGTTCAAGTAGGGTACAAGTAGGGTGCAACTAGGGCGTAACTAGGGTGCAACTAGGGCGCAAGTAGGGCGCAACTAGGGAGAAACTAGGGTAAACATAGGGCACAAGTAGGACGCAGTTAGAGCACAACTAGGACACAACTAGGGCGCAACTAGGGTGCAAGTAGGGTGCAACTAGGACACATTTAGGGTGCAACTATGGTGCAACTAGGGTGCCATCAGGGCGCAACTGGGGCACAACTAGGGCGCAACTAGGGCACAACTAGGGAGAAACTAGGGATCAACTAGGGCATAACTAGGGTACAACTAGGGCGCAACTAAGGCACAACTAGGGTGTAAGAAGGACGCAAGTAGGACGCAGGTAGGCCGCAACTAGGTTGTAATTAGTGCACACCTAAGATGAAAACAGGATGCAACTCGAGTACAACAGTGGCACAACCAGGGTGCAAGTAGGGCGCAACTAGGGCATAGCTAGTGTCCAACTGAGGCAAAAGAAGGGTACAACTAGAATGCAACTAGGGCAAACATAGGGCACAAGTACAACCTAACAAGTGTGTAGCATGTGCCCAACTGAGGAGCAAAGTAGGTCACAACAAGGATAAAGCAGAGCTGGAAGTAGGACGGAAGTAAGGCAAAAGTAGGGTGTAACTATGGGGCAACTAGGGCGCAACCATGAAGCAACTAGGATGCAAGTAGGGAGCAACTAGGGTGAGACCAGGGTGCAACTAGGGTGCAACTAGGGCCCAACTAGGATGTAACTAAGGCACAACTAGGGTGCAAGTAGGGCGCAACTAGGGCGCAGCTAGGGTGGAAGTAGGACTGAAGTAGGGCGTAAGAATGGTGCAACGAGGGTGCAAGTAGGATGCAAGTAGGGCACAACGAGAATGAAATTAGGGTGCAACTAGGGCGTAACTAGGGCGCAAGTAGGGCGTAAGAAGGGGGTAACTAGGGTGCAAGTAGTGAAAAACTAGGGTGCAACTAGGGTAGAGCTAGTTCCTAACTAAGGCGCATCTAGAGAGCAACTAGGGTGTAGTTAGGTCACATCTAGGGTACAACTAGGGCACAACTAGGGCATAACTAGGGCACAACTAGGGCGCAAGCAGGGTGCAACTAGCGCGCAACTAGGGCGTAACTAGGGCATAGCTAGTGCCCAACTGAGGTGATACTAGGGCACAACTAGGGCGCAAGTAGGGGACAACCAGGGCGCAACTAGGGGGTAGCTAGGGCGCAACTAGGGCGCAAGTAGGGCAAAACAAGGCCGCTACTAGGATGCAGCCAGGGTGTTATTAGGGCACAACTAGGGCTCAACTACGGCACACTAAGGCGCAACTAGGAAGCAAGTAGGACGCAAAGAGGGTGCAAGAAGGGCGCAAGTAGGGCACAATTAGGGTGCAACTAGGGTGCATCTAGGGCGCAACTACGACACAGCAAGTGCCCAACTGAGGCATAACTAGTGCGCAACAAGGGCGCAAATAGGGCGCAAGTAGGGCGCAACTAGGGTGCAAGTAGGGCACAACTAGTGTGCAACTAGGGGGAAACTAGGGCGTATCAAGTTCCAGACTGAGGAACAACTTGGGCGCAGCTAAGGCTGAACTAGGGGTGAGTTGGGTGCAACTAGGGCGGAACAAAAGCGCAACTAGGACATAACTAGGGCACATCTGCAACGTAAGTTGGATGCAACTAGGGCCCAACTAGGACACAACTAGGGCCTAGCTAGTGCTAAAGTCAGGCGCAACTAGGGCGCAACTAGCATGAAGTAGGGGGCAAGAAGGGAGCTACTAGGCCACAACTAGGGCGTAACTAGGACGCAACTAGGGCCCAACTAGGGCGCTACTATGGCAAAAGTAGGACTCAACTAGGGAGCAAGTAGGGCACAACTAAGGTGCAAATTAGGCGCAGCCAGACATCAACTAGTGCCCAACTGAGGTACAACTAGGGCGCAACTAGGGCACAAGTAGGACGCAAGTTGGGCACAATTAGGATGCAACTAGGGGGTAACTAGGTCGCATATAGGATGCAACTAGAGTGCAACTAGGACGGAACTAGGATGCAAATAAGGTGCAACTAGGGCACAAGTAGGTTGCAAGTGGGGCGTAACTAGGAGGCAAGAAGGGTGCAACTAGTGCACAATGAGGGCACAACTAGGAAGTAGCTAGTGCCAAACAAGGGCACAACTAGAGTGCAACTAGGACGCAACTAGGGTGCAACTAGGGCGCAACTAGGGTGCAACTAGGATGCAACTAGGACACAAGTAGGACACACCTAGGGCGCAGCTAGGGCACAATTTGGGCGCAACCGGGGCGTAGCTAAGGTGCAATGAGGTTGCAAGTAGGGTACAACTAGGGCGCAACTAGGACGCAACTAGTGCCATGTGAGGCACAACTAAGGGGCATCTAGGGTGCAAGAAGGACGCAAGTAAGGCAAAACTAGGGTGTAACTATGGTGCAACTAGGGTGGAAGTAGGACTCAACTAGGTGGCAACTAGGGCATAACTAGGGCGCACGTAGGGCACAATGTGGGTGCAACCAGGGTACAACTAGGGCGCAACTAGGGTGGAACTAAGGCGCAACTAGGGCGTAACTAGGGTGCTACCAGGGTGCAACTAGGGCGCAACTAGGGTGCAACTACGGTGCAACCAGGGCAAAACTAGGGTGCAACTAAGGCGCAACCACGGGGCAGCTAGGGTGCAACTAGGGCGCAACTAGGGTGCAACTAGGGCGCAACTAGGGCACAACTAGGGTTCCAGAATGACACAAGTAGGACGCAAGTAGGGCACAAGTAGGGCACAAGTAGGGCACAATGTAGGCACAATTAGGGCGCAAACAGGGCGCAACTAGGGCACAACAGGGGCGCGAGTAGGGTGGAACCAAAGCGCACCTAGGGCGTAGAGTGTGCCCAAATGAGGTGTAAGAAGGGCGCAACTAGGGTAAATGTAGGGCGCAAGTACAACCCAACAAGGGCGTAGCTAGTGCCCAATTGAGGCACAAGTAGAGCGCAAATAGGATGAAGTAGAGGTGGAATTAGGAAGGAAGTAGGGCATAAATGGGACACAACAATGGCGCAACTAGGGCACAACTAGTGTGCAACTATGGTGTAGCTCGTGCCCAACTAAGGTGCAACCAAGTCGCAACTAGTACGCAAGATGGACACAACAAGGGTGCAACTAGGTGACAACTAAGGCGCAACTAGGGCACAACTAGGGCGCAACTAAGGCGCAAGTAGGACGCAACTAAGGTGCAACTAGGGCGCAACGAGGGCGTAACTAGTGCCCAACTAAGGTGTAACGAGGGCGCAACTAGGGCACAAGTAGGGCGCAACTAAGGTAAAACCTTGGGGCACCTAGGCCGGAACTAGGGTACAACTAGGACGTAACTAGGGCACAGGTAGGACGCAACTAGGACGTAACTAGGGCTCAACTAGGGTGCATCTAGCACAGAACTAGGGTGCAACTACGGCTCGACTAGGGTGCAACTAGGGCTCAACTAGGATGCAACTAAGGCACAACTAGGGCAAAACTAGTTCTCAACTAGGGCGTAACCATGGTGCAACTCGGGTGCAACTAGGGTGCAACTAGGGCATAGATAGTTCTTACCTGAGGCACAACTATGGCACAACTAGGGCACAAGTAGGACGCAAGTAGGGCGTAGCTAGGGCACAAATAAGGCGCAACTAGGGCGCATCTTGGACGCAAGTAGGATGCAACCAGGGTGCACGTGGGAAGCAACTAGGGCGTAACTAGGGCGGGTGTAGGGCACAAGTAGGCCGCAAGTAGGGGGAAACTAAGGCGCAACTAGGGTGCAAACCGGGCGTAAGTATGATGCAACTAGGGTGCAACTAAGGCCGAACTATGGCGCAAGTAGGACGCAAGTACGGCTAAACTAGGGCGTAGCTAGTGCCCATCTGAGGCACAAGTAGGGCGGAGCTAGGGCGCAACTAGTACGGAAGTAGGAAGGAAGTAGGGCTTAAGTAGGATACGACTAGAGCGAATGTCGGACGCAAGTATGGCGCAATTAGGGCGCAACTAGGGTGTAGCTATTGTCCAACTGAAGACAACTAGGGCACACTAGGGCGCCACTAGGGCGTCGTTAGAGCGCAATTATGGTGCAACTAGGATGCAACTAGGGTGCAACTAGGGTGCAACTAGGGCGTAACTAGGACGCAAGTAGGGTGAAACTAGGACGTAACTAGGGCGTAGCTAGTGCCCAACTTGGGCGCAACTAGGGTGCATCTAGGGCGCAAGAAGGGCACAAGTAGGGCGCAAATATGGTACAACTATGGTACAACTAGTGCACAAGTAGGATGCAACTAGGGCACAACTAGGGTGCGACTAAGGCACAACTAGGGCGCAAGTAGGACGCAAGTAGGGCGCAAGTAGGGCGCAAGTAGGGCGCAACTAGGGCGCAACTAGGGCGCAACTAGGGTGCAACTAGTGCGTACCTAGGATGCAACTAGGGCGTAACTAGGGCGTAACTAGGCGCAACTAGGCTATCACTAGGAAGCAACTAGGGTGCAACTACGAAGTTACTAGGTGGTAGCTAGTGCCCAACTGAGGTGGAACTAGGGTGCAATTAGGGTGCAAGTAGGATCCAAGTAGGGCGCAACAAGGGCGCAAGTAGGGCGCAACAAGGGCGCAAGTAGGGCGCAACTTGGAAATAACTAGGACGCAAGTAGGGCACAATTAGGGTGCAAGTAGGGTACAACTAGGGCGTAAGGAGGGAGCAACTTGGGCGTAACGAGGACGCATCTAGGATGCAACTAGGGTATATCTAGGGCGCAACTAGGGCACACCTAGGGCGCAAGTAGGGCACAAGTAGGGCGCAACTAGGGCACAACTAGCACACAAAGTGGGTACAACTAGGACGTAAGAGGGAACAACTAGGACGCAACTAAGGCACAACTAGGACGCAACCAGGGCGCAACAAGGGCGCAAGTAGGGCGCAAGTACGGCCCAACTAGGGAGTAGCAAGATCCCTACTGAGTTGAAAGTAGGGTGCAACTAGGACAAATCTAGGGTAGAAGTACGACAAAAGTAGGGTGCGAGTATGGCGCAACTAGGGCGCACCTAGGGTGTAACTAGGGGGCAACTAGGGTACAAGTAGGACATAACTAGGGAAAACCTTGGGCGCAACTAGGGTGTAACTAGGGTGCAACTAGGGTGCAACTAGGGTGCAAGTAGGACGCAACTAGGCTACAACTAGCACAAATCTAGGGCGGAGCTGGGGCACAAGTAGGATGCAACTAGGGCGCAACTAGTGCACAACTAGGGCATAGCTAGTGCTCAACTGAGGCATAACTAGGACGCAGCTAGGGCAAAAACAGGGGATAAGTAGGGTTCAACTAGGGCACAACTAGGGTGTAACCAGGTCTCAACTAGGGTTCAACTAGGATGCAACTAAGGTGCAAGTAGGGCGCAACTAGGGGGCAAGTAAAGTGTAACTCAGGCACAACTGGGGCGCGACTAGGGCCCAACTAGAGCGCACCTATTGCCAAACTAAAAGACAAATATGGTGCAAGTAGGGCCCAAGTAGGGCGCAAGTGGGGCGCAATTAGGGTGCACCTAGGGCATAACTAGGGTGCAAGTAGGATGCAATTAGGGAAAAACTAGGATGCAAGTAGGGCAAAATTAGGGTGCAAGTAGTGCGTAACTAGGATGCAACTAGGGCGTAACTAGGGCACAATAAGGGTGCAATGAGGGACCAACTAGGACGTAACTAGGGTGGGGCAAATAGTGCACTACTAGAGTGCAATTAGGGTGTAACTAGGGCGCAATTAGGGCATAACTAAGGTGCAACTAGGGTGCAAGTAGGGCGTAAGTAGGGCGTAATAAGGGCACAAGCAGGGTGCAACTTTGGCACAACTAGGACGCAAATAGGGAGCAAGTAGAGTGCAACTTAGCCACAACTAGGGCACAACTGGGGCGCAACTAGGGTGTAAATATGGCGTAACTAGGCGTAACTAGGGCAGAAGTAGGCGAGATGTAGGGGGCAAGTGGGGTGCAACTAGGGCACAAGTAGGGAGCAACTAGGACGCAATTAGGGTGTAACTGGGATGTAACTAGTGCCTAACTGAGGAGCAACTAGGGTGTAACTAGCACACAACTACGGTGCAACTAGGACGCAGCAAGAAGCAACTAGGATGCAACTTTCACGCACATAGGATGCAGCTAAAGTGCAACTAGGGCGTAACTTGGGCATGACTAGGGCGTAGCTAGTGCCCAACTGAGGCAAACTAGGGCGCAAAGAGGGTGCAACTAGCGTGCATCCAGGGCACAAGTAGGGCGCAAGTAGGGCGCAACTAAGGCATACTGAGGGTGTAACTAGAGCGCAACTAAGATTCACAACCAGGGCACAAGTAGGACGCAACTAGGGCACAAGGGTGCAAATAGGGTGCAACTTGGGCACAACGGAAGTGCAACCAGGGTACAACTTGGGCACAACTAGGGCGCAACTTGGGTGCAACTAGTGTCCAAATGAACTGCAAATAGGGCGCAACTAGGGAGAAAGTAAGGTAGAAGTGGGGCTCAACTAGGGCGCAACTAGGGTGCAGCTAGCGCGCAAGTAGGACGCAACTATGGAGCAACTAGGGTGCAACTAGGGCACAACTAGGGCATACTAGGGCATAACTAGGGCGTAACTAGTGTACAACTAGGGTTCAACTAGGGCGCAACTAAGGTGCAACTAGGGCGCATGTAGGGCACAACTAGGATGTAACTACGGCATAGCTAGTGCCCAAATGAGGTGTAACTACGACGCAACTAGGGTGCAAGTAGGGCGCATGTAGGGCGCAAATAGGGCACAACAAGGATGGAACTAGGGTGCAACTAGGGCGTAATTAGGGCGCAAGTAGGGTACAGCTAGGAAGCAACTAGGGCACAAACAGGTCGCAAGTAGGGCGCAACTGTGTGCAACTAGGACGTAACTAGGGTGCAACTAGTTCGCAACTAAGGCGCAACTAGGGCACAACTAGGATGCGACTAGGGCACAAGTAGGGGACAAATAGGGTGTAACTAGGGTGTAACTTGGACGTAACTAGGGGGCAACAAGGACGCAACTAAGGCACAAGTAGGCAGCAACTAGGGGGCAAGTAAAGCGCAGCTCAGGTGCAACTAGGGAGCAACTAGGGCGCAACTAGGACGCAACTAGGGCGCAGTTAGTGCCAAGCTGAAGCGCAACTAGGGCACAAGTAGGGTGCAATCAGCGCGCAAGTAGGGTACAATTATAGCACAACTAGGGCGCAACTAGGGCGCAAGTAAGACGCAACTAGGGCACAACTATGACACAACTTGGGCACAAGTAGGACGCAAGTAAAGCACATATAGGGTGAAACTAGGGGACGAGTAAAGTGCAAATCAGGCGTAACTAGGGCAAAGCTAAGGCGCAACTAGGGTGCAACTAGGGTGCAACTAGTGCCAAACTGAAGCGTAACTCGGGTGCAAGAAGGGTGCAAGTGGGACGCAAGAAGGGTGCAATTAGGGCACAAGTAGGGCGCTCCTAGGGAACAAGTAGGAGGCAACTAGGGCGCAAGTAGGACGCGACTAGGGCGCATCTAGGACGCAACTTTGGTGCAAGTAGGGTGCAACTAGGGCTCAACTAGGGCTCAACTAGGGCACAAAACTAATGCTCAAGTAGGGCGCAACTAGGGCGCAACGAGGACACAGCTATGGCACAACTAGTTCACAACTATGGTGCAACTAGGGCGCAACTAGGGTACAAGTATGGAGCTAGTAGGGCGTAAGCAGGTCACAAGTAGGGTGACACTTGTATGCAACATGGGTGCAACTAGGGTACAAGTAGGGTGCAACTAGGCCACAACTAAGGCGCAATGAGGGCGCAACTAGAGATGGAGTAGGAAAGAAGTAGGGCACAGTTAGGACGCAACTAGGGCAAAACTAGGGCCCAACTAGGTTACAACTAGGGCTTATGTAGGGCACAAGTAGAGTGCAACAAGGGCGCAAGTAGGGCATAACTATGACGCAATTAGGGTACAACTAGGGTGCAACTAGGACGGAAGTAGGACATACTAGGGGGCAACTTGGACACAATAATGGCGCAACTAGGGTGTAGCTAGTGCCCAAGTGAGGTGTTACTAGGGCGTCACTAGGGTATAACTATGCCACAACTAGGGCGCAAGTAGGGCACAAGTAGGGCGCAAGTAGGGCGCAAGTAGGGCATAACAAGGGTGTAACTAGGGCGCAACTAGGGTGCAACTATGGCGCAACTAGGGCACAACTAGAGTATAACTAGGACGCAACTAGGGTAAAACTATGGCTCAATTAAGGCATAACTAGGGTGCAACTCGGGTACAACCAGGGCACAACTAGGGTGCAACTAGTGCTCAACTTAGGTGCAATGAGGACGAAACTAGGGTGCAAGTAGTGTGCAAGTAGGGTGCAATTACATCGTAACTAGGGCGCATCTAGGGCGAAAGTATGGTGTAACTAGGGAGCAACTAGGGTACAACTAGGGCGCAAGTGGGGTGGAGTTATGGCTTAACTGGGGTGCAACTAGGGCACATCTAGGATGCAACTAGGACACTAGTAGGGCGCAACTAGGAAGTAACAAGGGTGCAATGAGGGCGCAACTAGGGTAAAACTACGGCGCAACTAGGGGCAACAAGGATGCAAGTAGGACACATGTAAGGCGCAAGTAGGACGCAAGTTGGACGCAACTAGGACGCAACTAGGGCAGAACAAGGACACAAATAGGACACAAATAGGGCACAACTAGAGGCGACTAGTGCACAAATAGGGCACAACTAGGGCGTACCAAGTGCCCAACTGAGGCGCAAGTAGGGTGCAATCAGGATTGAACAGAGGTCGAAGGACAGAAGTAGGGCCCAAGTAGGGCGCAACTATGGCACACCTAGGGCACAACTAGGGCAAAACTAGGACACAAGTAGGGTGCAGGTAGGGCGAAACTAGGGCGTAACTAGGGCTCAACTAGGGCCCAAGTAGGGCGCAAGCAGGTCGCAACTAGGGCGCATGTAGGGTGCAACTAAAGTGCAACTAGGGCGAAACTAGGACGTAGCTAGTGCCCAACTGAAGCACAACTAGGGCGCAACTAGGGTGCAAGTAGGGTGCAACTAAGGCGCTACTGGGACGCCAATAGGGGGCAAGAAGGGCGCTACTAGGATGCATCTACGGTGCAAGTAGGGCACAACTAGGACACAAATAGGGTGTAGCTAGTGCCCAATCGAGGCCCAACTAGTGCCCAACAAGGACGGAACTAGGGCGCAACTAGGATGCAAGTAGGGTGCAACTTGGATGCAACTAGGACGCAACTAAGGCACAACTAGGGCGCAACTAGGGCACAACTAGGGCACAACTAGGGCACAACTAGAGCGCAACTATGGCGCAACTAGTGCCAGATTGAGGCACAGCTAGGGCGGAACTAGGGCACAATAAGGACGTAACTAGGGTTTAACTAGGGCACAACGAGGGCGAAACCAGGATGGAACCAGGGCACAACTAGGGTGCAACTAGGGCACAACTAGGGGAAAACTATGAGGGAAGTAGGATGCAAATAGGATGTAACTAGGGTACAACTAGGATTCAAGTAGGATGCAAGTATGGTGAAACTAGGATACATATAGGGCGCAAGTAGGGCGCAACGAGGGTGCAAGTAGGTCGCATGTAGGGCGCAATTAGTGCGCAAGAAGGGTGTAGGCAGGGTGCAACTAGGGTGCAACTAGGGAGCAAGAAGGGCACAACTAGGGTGCACCTAGGGGGTGACTAGGGCACAACTAGGGTGCACCTAGGGCGTGACTAGTGAGCAACTTAGGCGCAACTAGGGCAGAACTCAAGGGCAAGTAGGGAGCAACTAGGGGACTAGGGTGCAACTAGGGCGAAACTAGGACACAATCAGGGCGCAACAAGTGCACAACAAGGACACAACTAGGCGGCAAATAGGGCGTAATTGGGGCACAACTAGGGCACAATTGGGGTGTAACAGGGGCATCATTGGGACGCAACTAAGGCGCAACTAGGGCACAACTAGGGGTCAACGAGGGCAAAAGTAGGTTGCACATCGGGCGCAACTAGGGCACAAGTAGGGTGCAAGTAGGGCGCAAGTAGGGGGCAACAAGGGCAGAACTAGTGCCCAACTGAGGTCCAACGAGGACGCAACTAGGAAGCAATTAGGGCGCAAATTGGCCGTAACTAGGACGCAACTTGGGTGTAATTAGGGCGCAACTAGGGTGCAAGTAGAGCGCAACGAGGGCGCAACTAGGGCACAACTAGGGCGCAACTAGGCCCCAATCAGGGTGCAACTAGGGCGCAACTAGGGCGCATGTAAGGTGCAACTCGGGCGTAACTACAGTGCAAGTAAGGTGCAACAAGGGCACAACTAGGGTGGAACTAGGGCGGAACTAGGGCGCAACTAGTGCCCAACTTAGGTGCAACTAGGGCGCAACTAGGGTGCAAGTAGGAAGCAGCTAGGGCGCAACTAGGGTGCAAGTAGGAGGCAACTAGGGCAAAAGAAGGGAGCAACTAGGGTGCAACTAGGGCACAACTAAGGTGCAATTAGGACGTAATTAGGGCACGACTAGGGCGTAAGTACAGCACAAGCATGGCGCAACTCGGGGGTGTCTAACGTGCAAGTATGATGTATGTACGCCGCACCTAGGGCGCAACTAGGGCACACCTAGGGTCGAACTAAGGCGCAACGGGTGCACAACCAGGGCACAACTAGAGCGCAAGTAGGGCGCAAGTAGGACGCATCTTGGGCGCAACTAGGGCGCAACTAGGACGCAACTAGGACGTAACCAGGGTGCAACCAGGGAGTAGGCAATGCCCAACTGAGGCACAACTAGGGCGTAACTAGGAGGCAACTAGTGCGCAAGTAGGGCGCAACTAGGGCACAATTAGGACATAACTGGGGTGCAGCTACGGCGCAACTAGGGCACAAGTAGGCCGCACCTAGGGTGCAATTAGGGAGAAACTAGAGCGTAGCTAGGGCCTAACTTTGGCATAACTAGGGCACAAGTATGACGAAATGAAGACGCAAGTAGGGCGCAACTAGGGCACAACTAGGGTGTAACAAGGGCACAAACAGGAAAAAACTAGATTGTAACAAGGGAACAAGAAAGGCACAACCAGGGTGCAACTAGGGGGCAAGTAAGGCGCAACTAGGGCCAAACTACGAAACAACTTGGGTGCAACAAGAACGCAACTGGTACCCATTTCAGGCGCATCTAGGACGCAAGTAGGGCACAAGGATGCATGTAGCATGTAACTAGGGCGCAACTAGGATGCAAGTAGGGCGCAACTAAGGTGCAATTAGGGCACAAGTAGGGCGCAACTGAGGTGCAGCTAGGGCACAAGTAGGGCACGAGTAGGGCGCAAGTAGGGCACAAATAGGGTTCAAATAGATGGCAACTTGGATGCAACTACGGTGCAACTAGGGTGGTTGTATGGTGCTACTAGGGTGAAACTAGGGTGCACCTTGGTTGCAATCACGATACAAAGAGGGCACCACATTGGCGCAACTAGGATGCAACTAGGGCAAAACTAGGGTGGAACTAGGGTGCAGCAAGGGCGAAAGCATGGCTCAAGTAGGGCGCAACTAGGGCGCAAGTAAGGTGCAACTCTGGCGTAACTAGGATGTAGCTAGTGCCCAACAGAGGCACAGTTAGGGCGCAACCAGGATGCAAATAGGACGCAAGTAAGGCGCAACCAGGGCACAACTAGGGCGCAAAAAGGGTGCAACTAGGGCACGACTAGGGCGCAACAAGTACATAGCTAGTTCTCAACCGAGGCGAAACTAGGGTACAACTAGGGCACAACGAGGGCACAAAAAGAGCACAACTAGGGTGTAGCTAGGGCGCAACAATGGCGCAACTACGGCGCAACTAGGGTGCAACTAGGGCGCAAGTAGGGTGCAACTAGGGAGCAACTAGGGAGCAATTAGAGCACATGTAGGGCACGAGTAGGGCAAAAATAGGGTACAACTAAAGCACAACTAGGGTACAACTAGGGTGGAACTAAGGTGCAATTAGGACGAAACAAGTACCTAAGTACGGCGCAAATAGGGTGCAACAAGGGCGCAAGTAGGAAACAAGTACAGTGCAACTAGGGTGCAATTAGGGTGCAACTGAGGGACAGCTAGGGCGGAACTAGGCCGCAACTAGGGCGCATCTAGGGCGCAACTAAGGTGCAAGAAGGGCGCAACTAGGGCGCAACTAGGGTGCAAGTAGGGCGCAAGTAGGGAACAACTAGGGCACAAGTAGGTCGCAACTTGGGCGTAACTAGGGTGTAACTTAGGCATAAGTAGGGGGCAAGAAGGGTGCAACTAGGGTGCATGTAGAGCGCAAGTAGGACGCAACAAGGGCCCAACTAGGGTGCAACTAGGGCACAACTAGGGCCTAAAAGGGCGCAACTAGGGCGCAACTAGGGCACAACTAGGGCCTATTTAGGGTCCAAGTAGGGTGCAACAAGGGCAAAACTAGGGCGCAACTAGGGCATAGCTAGAGCCCAACTGAAACACAACTAGGGCGCAACCACGGAACAAAAAGGGTGCAAGTAGGGCGCAATAAGGGTGTAACTAGGGCGCGCCTACAACTCAACTTGGGCGTTACAAGGGCACAACTATGGCGCAACTAGGGCGCAACGAGAGTGCAACCAGGGCGTAACTAGGGTCCAACAAGGGGGCAACTAGGGCGCAAGTTGTGCGCATCTAGGGCACAAGTAGGATGCAAGTAGGGCGCAACTAGGGCGTAACTAGGGCCCAACCGGGATAGAAGTAGGGTGCAACTAAGGCACAAGTAGGGCACAACTAGGGCACAACTAGGGCACAACAAGGGTGCAAGTAGGGCTTAAGTATGGCCCCACTAGGGAGTAGCTAGTGTCCAAGTGAGGTGCAAGTTGGGGGCAAGTAGGGTGTAGTTAGGTTGGAAATATGACGTAATTAGGGTGCAAGTAGGGCGCATGTATGGTGCAACTAGGGCGCAATTAGGAAGCAACTGGGTGCAAAGAGGGTGCAACTAGGACAAAACAAGGGCGCAACTAGGGCATAACTAGGGCGTAAGTAGGGTGTAACTATGGCGTAAGAAGGGAGCGACTAGGGCACAAGTAGGGTGCAACTAGGATGGAACTAGGGTGCACCTAGGGCGTAACTAGTGAGCAACTGAGGCGGAACTAGGATGCAACTAGGGTGCAAGTAGGGTGCAACTAGGGTACAACTAGGGTACAACTAGGGCACAACTTGTACGCAAGTAGGGCGCAAACACGGCACAACTAGGCCATAATCAGGGTATAACTATGACACAACTGGGGCGCAACTAAGGCGTAATTGGGGCATAACTGGGGCGCAACTGGGATTCAACTAGGGCGCAACTAGGGCACAAGTAGGGCATAACTCGGGCACAAGTAAGGCGCAATTAGGACAAAACTTGGTCGCAATAAGGGCACAACTAGGGCGCTAGTAGGTCGTAAGTAAGGCGCAACCAGGGCGCAATTAGGGTGAAGTAGGCCACAACTAGGGTGCAACTAAGGTGCTACTAGGGTGCAACTAGGAGGCAACTAGGGGGTAACTAGGGCGAAACTAAGGGTGCAACGAGGGCGCAACTAGGGTGTAACTAGGAAGCAATAAGGTTGCAACTAGGGTGCAAGTAGTGCACAAGTAGGGCGAAACTAGGTTGTAACTCGGGCACAAGTAGGGCACAATTAGGATGCTAGTACGGCCCACCCAGGGCGTAACTATGGTGCAACTGAGGCACAACTAGGGCGCAACTAGGGTGCAATTACGACATGATGAGAATGCAACTAGGGCACAACTAGAGCACAAACAGGGTGCAAGAAGGATGTATCTAGGGCACAACGAGGGAGCAACTAGGATGCAACTAGGGTGCAAGTAGGGCGCAACTAGGGGGTAGCTAATGTCAAATTGAGGTGAAACTATGGCGTAACTAGGAGGCAACTAGGGCACAAGTAGGGAGCAACTAGACCGCAACTAGGACGCAACTGAGGTGCAACTAGGGCACAACTAGGGTGCAAGAAGTCTGCAATTAGATTGCAATGAGGGAGCAACTAGGGCGGACCTAGTGCTCAATAGCGGGTCAACTAGGGCACAACTAGGGTGCAAGTAGGGCGCATGTAGGGCACAACTAGGGCACAACTAGGGCGTAACTATGGCACAACTAGGGTATCACTAGGGCGTAAGTATGACACGCATATGACACAACTAAGGCCAACTAGGGTGCAACTAAGGCGCAACTAGGGTGCAACTAGGTTACAACTAGTGCGCAACTAAAACTCAACTTACACCCAACTGAGGTGCAACTAGGATACAACAAGGGCACAAGTAGGGTGCAAGTAGGATGCAACTAGGGCATAACTAGGGCGCAACTGGGGCACAATTAGGATGGAGGTAGGGTACAACTAAGGTTCAACTAGGGTATAAGGGCGCCAGTAGGGTGCAAGTAGGATTCAGATGGTTACAACTAGGATGCAACTAGGGTGCAACTAGGGCGGAAGTATGAAGCTGCTAGGGTGAAACTAGGGTGCAACTAGGGCGCAACTAGGATTCAAAGAGGGCGCAACTAGGGTGCAACTAGGATGTAACTAGGGAAAACCTAGAGGGCAACTAGGTCAGAACTAGGGCACAAGTAGGGCTCAAGTGGGGCACAAGTAGGACGGAACTCGGGCGCATGTAAGGTTCAACTAGGGCGTAACTAGGATGCAGGTAGTTCCCAACTGAGATGTAATAGAGGCGCAAATAGGGTGCAACTAGGGTACAAGTAGGATGCAACTAGGGTACATCTAGGGGGGCAAGTAGGGCGCAACTAGGACGCGGCTAGGGCGCAACTAGGGCGTAACTAGTGCCCAACGGGTGCGCAACTTGAGCACAACTAGGATGCAACTAGGGTGCAAGTAGGACCCAACTAGGGCGCAAATAGGGCGCAACGAGGGTGCTACAAGGGTTCGACTAGGGCGGAAGTAGGGCGCATCTAGGGAGAAACTATGGTACAACAAGGACGCAACTAGGGTGAAACCAGGGCGCAACTAGGGTGTAACCAGGGCGCAAGTAGGGCGTGACTAGGGCGCTAATAGGGTGCAACTAAGGCGCAATAAGGGTGGAACTAGGGTGCAACCAGGGCGAAACAAGCACTCAAATGAGGCACAACTAAGGCGCAACAAGAGCGCAAGATGGGCGCATGGAGGGTTCAGCTAGGATGCAACCAGGGCGCAACTAGGACGCAAGTAGGACACAACTAGGGCACAACTAGGGCATGACTAGGGTGCAAGTAGGGTGCAACTAGGGTACAAATAGGGTGCAAGTAGGGCGCAAGAAGGGCGCATGTAGGGCGCAAATAGGGCAAAAGAAGGACACAACTAGTGCAGAACTAGCGTACAACCATGGCACAAGTGGGGCGCAAGAAGGGCGCAACTAGGGCGTAAGTAGGGCACAAATAGGATGCAACAAGTACGCAACTATGGCACCTAGGGCACAACTAGGGCCCAATTTGGGCGCAACTAGGACTGAACCAGGGCAAAACTAGAGCGCAAGTAGGGTGCAACAAGGGCGTAACCAGAGTGCATATAGGGCGCAACTAAAGCGTAGCTAGTACCCAAGTGAGGTACAACTAGGGCCAAACTATGGCGCAAGTAAGGCACAAGAAGGGCACCACTAGGGCGCAACTAGGGTGCAACTTGGGCGCAACTAGGGCGAAACTAGGGCACAACTAGGACGCAACTAGGTTGCAACTAGGGCATAACTAGGGCGTAACTAGGGCTCAACTAAGGCGCAACTAGGGTGCAACTAGGGTGCAACTAAGTGCAACTAGGACACAACAAGTGTGCAACTAGGGCGCAAGTAGGACGCAAGAAGGGCACAACTAGGGCGCAACTAGAGTGCAACTAGGGCAGAATCAGGGCGCAACTATGGCTCAAGTAGGGCGTAACTGCGGCACATCTAGGGTGCAACTAGGGTGTAAGTAGGGCGGAATTATGGCGTAACTAGGGCATAGCTAATGTCAAGCTGAGGCGCAAGCAGGGGACAACTAGGGTGCAGCTAGGGCTGAAGTAGAAAGGAATTAGGGTGTAAGAAGTGCACATCTAGGGCACAGCTAGGGCAAAACTAGGGTGCAACTAGGGGCCAACTAAGGTGTAAGTAGGTCGTAAGTATCGCGTAAGTAGGGAGAAATATGGGCACAAGTAGGACAAAACTAGGGTGCAACTAGGGTGCAACTAGGGCGCAACAAGGGCGCAAGTAAAGTACCCTAGGACGCAACTAGGGCACAAGTAGGGTGCAACTAGGGCACAACTAGGGAACAAATATGGCATAGCTTTTGTCCAACTGAGGTGCAACTAGGGCGCAAATAGGGTGCAAGTAAGTCAGAAGTAGGATGCAAGGAGGACACAACTAGGATGTAACTAGGAAAAAACTAGGGCACAACTAGGCCGTAAATAGGGCGCATGTAGGGCGCAAATTTGGCAACTAGACTGTAGCTAAGGCACAACTAAGGAGCAACCAGGGCATAACGAGGGCACAAGTAGGGTGCAACCAGTGTCCAAATGAGGCGCAACTAGGGCACAACAAGTGCGCAAGTAGGGTGGAAGTTGGCCACAACTAGGCCGGAACTAGGGTGCAACTAGGTCGTAAGTGGGATGCAAGTAGGGTGCAACTAGGGTGCAACTAGGGCACAACTAGGGTGCAAGTAGAACGCAAGTAGGACGCAACTTGGGTGGAAGAAGGGTGCAAGTAGGGTGCAAGTG
The DNA here is from genome assembly GCA_023375785.1 of Penium margaritaceum. Lineage (NCBI taxonomy): Eukaryota > Viridiplantae > Streptophyta > Zygnematophyceae > Desmidiales > Peniaceae > Penium > Penium margaritaceum. Next base: position 170,331 of record SZWC01002223.1, read on the forward strand.
GAGTGCAACTAGGTCCCAAGTAGGGTGCAATTAGAACGCAACAAGGGTGCAAGTAGGTTGCAACAAGAGCGTATCTAGGGCGCAACTTGGAAAAACGTAAGGTGTAAGAAGGGTGGGACTAGGACGCAACTATCGCACAACAAGGGCGCAACTAGGGTGTAACTAGTGCGTATCTAGGACACAACTAGGGTGCAAAATGTGGCAAGTAGGGCGCAACAAGGGCGTAACTAGGGCACAACTATAATGTAACTACGGTGCAACTAGGGCACAAGAAGGGCACAACTAGGGTACAAGTAGGGCGGAAGTATGACGCAAGTAGGGTGTAAGTAGGGCACAAGTAGGGTACAACTGACACGCAACTAGGGCACAACTAGGACACAACCACGGAGCAACTAGGGTACAAGAAGGATGCTAGTACGGCCAAACTAGGGCATAGCTAGTATCCAACAGATGCTCAAGTAGGGTACAACTAGGGCGTAGCTAGTATAGAAAATAGGGTGCATGTAGGGCATGAATAGGATGCAACTAGGGTGCAACTAGGGCGTAACTAGGGCACATGAAGGACGCAAGTAGTGCAAAACTTGGGCGCAACTAGGCTGTATTTAGGATGTAAGTTGGGCGCAGCAAGGGCGCAACTTGGGCGCAACCAGGATGCAAGTAAGGCACAAATAGGACACGACTAGGGCACAACTAGGATGTAGCTAGTGCCCAACTGAGGCGCACGTAGGGTGCAACTAGGGCGCAACAAGAGTGACACTAGGGTGAAGCTAGAGCACAACTAGGGTGCAAGTAGGGCGCAACTAGGGCACAACTTGGAGCTAACTATGGTGCAATTAGGGCGCTACTAGGGTGCAACTCGGACGCTACTGGGGCGCAAGTGGGGCGCAACTAGGGCGCAACTAAGGCCCAACTAGGGCGCAACTAGGACGTAACTAGGTTACAACTAGGGTGTAACTAGTGCCCAATTGAGGCCCAGCTAGGGCGCAAGTAGGACGCAAGTAGGACAGAAGTAGGGCGCAACTAGAGTGCAACTAGGGCGCAACTAGGGCGCAACTAGGGCGCAACTAGGGTGCAACTAGAGCTACTAGGATGCAAAATGGGAAAAACTAAGGCAAAAATTGGACACAACCAGGGCGTGACTAGGGCATAAATAGGGCACAAGTGGGGACCAACTAGGGCGTACCTAGTGTTTAACTGAGGCGCAACTAGGGTACAACTAGGGCGCAACTCGGATGCAAGTAGGGTGCAACACAAACATAACTAAGGTACAGCTAGGGCACAACTAGGATGCAAGTAGGGTGCAAGTAGGGCACAACTAGGGTACAAATAGGGTGCAACTAGGGTGCAAGTAGGACGCAACAATGGCAAAACAAGGGTGCAACCAAGGGGCAACTAAGGCACAAAAAGGGCAGAACTAGGGCACAACTAAGGCACAAAAAGGGTAAAAGTAGGGTAAAACTATGGTTCAACAAGGGTGTAACTAGTGCCCAAATAAGGCGAACTAGGGCGCAAGTAGCACGCAAGTAGGCCGCAACTAGGGTACAACTAGGGCGTAACTAGGGCGCAACTAGGGCCGAACTCGGGCACAACCACGGCACAACTAGGGCTAAACTAGGGCACAACAAGGGCGCAACTAGGGCGCAACTAGGACGCACCTAGGGCGGAAGTAGGAAACTAGTACGACGCAACTAGGGCGCATCTAGGGTTCAACTAGGGCAAAACTAGGATGCAACAAGGGTACAACTAGGGCGCAAGTAGGGCGCAAGTAGGGAGAAACTAGGGCACAAGTAGGGTGTAACTAGGACGCAACCAGGGTGGAACTAGGGTGTAACTAGTCAGCAACAGAGGCACAAGCAGGGTGCAACTAGGGTGCAAGTAAGGTGTAACTAGGGGGCAACTAGGGTGCTGCAAAGGGCGCAACTAGGACACAAGTAGGGCACAACTAGGACACAACTGGGGCACATCTAGGGCGCAACTAGGACGCAACTTGGACGTAACTCATGCGCAATGCGAGCATTCCTGGGGCACACCTAGGGCGCAACTAGGGCGCAACCTGGACACAACTAGGACGCACCTAAGGCGCAACAGGAGCGCAACCAGGGTGCAACTAGAGCGCAAGTAGGGAGCATCTAGGGCGCAACTAGGGCGCAACTAGGATGCAACTAGAGCGTAACTAGGGTACAAATAGGGAGTAACTAATGCCCAACTGAAGCACAACTAGGGGGTAACTAGGAGGCAACCGGTGCGCAAGTAGGGCGCAACTAGGGCACAACTAGGACACAAATGGGGCGCAACTATGGTGCAACTAGGGTGCAACTAGGCCGCAACCAGGGAGCAATTAGGGAGAAACTAGAGCACAACTAGTGTCTAACTACGGCGTAACTAGGGCACAACTATGGTGCAAGTAGGACGCAAATTGGGGGCAACGAGAACTCAACTGAGATGTAACTAGTGCGCAAATGGGATGAAACTAGAGTGTAACTCGGGCACAAGTAGGGCACAACCAAGGTGCAACTAAGGTGCAACTAGGGCCCAACTAGGGCACAACTTGGGTGCAACTGGAATGCATTAGGTACCCAACTCAAGCGCAACTAGGATGCAACTAGGGAAAAAGTAGGACGCAAGTAGCGCGCAACTAGAGCGGAACTAGGGTGCAAGAAGGGCACAACTAAGGAACAACTAGGGCACAAGTAGGGCGCGAGTAGGGTGTGAGTAGGGCCCAAATAGGGCACAATTAGGATGCAACTAGGATGCAACTAGGATGCAACTAGGGCATAGCTAGGGTGTAAGTAGGTTGCACCTTGGATACAACTAGAAAACAAAGAGGGCCCAACTAGGGCGCAACTAGGATGCAACTAGGGAAAAACTAGGATGCAACTAGGACGCAACTTGGGTGAATGCAGGGCTCAAGTAGGGCGCAACTAGGGCGCAAGTAAGTGGTCTGGCGGAACTAGGACGTAGCCCGTGCCCAACTGAGGCACATCTAGGGAACAACTAGGGCAATACTAGGGAATAGGTACAACGCAATCAAGACACAACTAGGCCGCAACTAGGGCACAGGTAGGGCACAACTAGAGCACAACTAGGGCCCAAGAAGGGCGCAAGTAGGACGCAACTAGGGCGCAACTAGCACATAGCTAGTTCTCAACCAAGGCGAAACTAAGGCAAAGCTATGGGGCAACGAGGGCGCAAGTAGGGCGCAACTAGGGTGCAACTAGGGTGCAACTAGGGTGCAACGAAGGCACAACTACGGCGCACCTAGGGCGCAAGTAGGGCCCAACTAGGGTACAACTAGGGTGCAACTAGGGCGCAAGGCGATGCAACCAGGGCGCAACTAGGGAGCAACTAGGGTGCATGTAGGGTGCGAGTAGGGCCAAATAGGGTGCAACTAAAGTGCAACTAGGGCACAACTAGGGTGGAACTAGGGTGCAACTAAAACAAAACAAGTACCCAAGTGCGACGCAACTAGGGTGCAACTAGGGCTCAATTAGGACAATAGGAGGGTGCAACTAGCGTGCAACTGAGGCGTAACTGGGGCGCAACTAGGCTGCAACTATAGCGCAACTAGGACACAAGTAGGGTGCATGTAGGGCGCAATCAGGGCGCAACTAGGGTGCAAGCAGGGCACAAGTAAGGCACAACTAGGGCGCGTGTAGGTTGGAACTAGGGCGTAACTAGGGTGCAACTAGGGCACAAGTAGGTGGCAAGAAGGGTGCAACTAGGGTGCATGTAGAGCGCAAGTAGGACGTAGCAAGGGCACAAGTAGGGCGCAACTAGGGCACAGCTAGGGCTCAAGAAGGGCATAGCTAGGGCGCAGCTAGGGCACAACTAGGATCCATCTAGTGCCCAAGTAGGGCGCAACAAGGGAAAAACTAGGGCACAACTAGGGCATAGCTAGTACCCAACTGAAACACAAGCAGGGTGCAAGTATGGCACAAAAATGGCGCACAAAGGGTGCAATTAGGCCGCACCTACAATGCAACTAGGGTGCAACAAGGGCGCACCTACGACACAACGAGGGCACAACTAGGGTACAACTAAGGCGCAACTAGGGTGCAACTAGGGCGCAACTAGAGCGCAACTAGTTTGCAACTAGGGCGCAAGTAGGAGGCAGGTAGGGCTTAACTAGGACGCAGCTAGGGCGCAACTAGGATACAACTGGGGTGCAACTAGGGCACAATCAGGGCGTAACTTGGACGCAACTAGGGCTCAACTAGAGTTCAAATAGAGCTTTAGTACGGCTCCACTAGGGAGTAGCTAGTGTCCAAGTGAGGCGCAAGTTGGGGACAAGTAGGATGGAATTAGGGTGCAAGTAGGGCACATCTAGGGTGCAACTAGGGTGCAATTAGGGAGCAACTAGGAGGCAAGGAGGGTGCAACTAGGACGAAACTAGGGTGCAAGTAGGGAGTAACTAGGGCGTAAGTGGGGCATAACTATGGCGTAGGAAGGGAGCGACTAGGGCACAAGTAGGATGCAAGTGGTTATACCCAGTTGTACTAGGGTACAACTGGGCATAACTAGTAAGAAACTGAGGCATAACTAGGGCACAACTAGGGTTCAAGTAGGGTGCAACTAAGGCATAGCTAGGGTGCAACTAGGGGACAACTAGTGCACAACTAGGGCACAACTAGGGCACAACTAAGGCACAACTAGGACACAACTGGGGCGCAACTGGGGAGTGATTGGAGCATAACTAGGACGCAACTGGGACCCAGGTAGGGTGCAACTAGGGCGCAACTAGGGCGCAACTCGGACAAGTAGGACGCAAGTAGGGCAAAACTTGGACACAACTAGGACACAACTAGGACGCAAGTAGGTCGTAAGTGGGACGCAACTAGGGCACAATTAGGGCGCAAGTAGGGCGCAACTAGGGTGCAAATTGGGTGCAACTAGGAGGCAACTAGAGTGTAACTAGGGCAAAACTAGGGTGCAACGAGGGCGCAACTAGGGTGCAACTAGGATGTAACTAGGGCGCAACTAGGGCGCAAGTAGGGCGCAACTAGGGTAGAACTAGGTTGCAACTAGGGCACAACTAGGGTGCAAGTAGGATGCAAGAACGGCCTACCTAGGGCGTAACTATGGTGCAACTAGGGCGCAAGTAGGGCGCAACTACGGTGCCACGGAGGCGCAACGAGAGCAATCTATGGCACAACTAGAGCACAAGTAGGATGCATCTAGGGCACAACGAGGGTGCACCTAGGATGAAACAAGGGTCAAACTAGGTGGCAACTAGGGTGCAACTAGGGAGTAGCTAATGCCCAATTGAGGCGAAACTTGGGCGTAACTATGAGGCAAGTAGGGTGCAAGTAGGGCGTAACTAGGGCGCAACTGGGACACAATTGGGAGGTAACTAGGGTGCAACTAGGGTGCAATAATGCCATAACTAGGGTGAAATTTGGGAGCAACTACGGCATAGCTAGTGCTCAATTGCGGGGAAACTAGGGCATAACTAGGACGCATGTAGGGCGCATGTAGGGCACAACTAGGACACAACTAGGGCGTAACTATGGTGTAACTAGGGCACAACTAGGGCGTAACGAGCGCACTCATAGGGCACACCTAGGGCCAACTAGGGTGCAACTAAGGCGCAACTAGGGAGTAACTAGGTTACAACTAGGACACAACTAAAGCTCAATTAGTTCTCAACTGAGGTACAACTAGGACACAACTAGGGCACAAGTAGGGCACAAGTAGGGCACAATTAGGGCACAACTAGAGCGTAACTAGGGCAAAACTTGGGTGCAAGTAGGGTGCAACTAAGGTGGAAGTAGGGCACAAGTGGGGCGCCAGTAGGGTGCAAGTAGGGTGCAAATAGTCACAACTAGGACGCAACTAGGGTGCAACTAGAGGGCCACTAAAGTGGAACTATGGCGCAAGTATGGTACTACTAGGGTGTAACTAGGGCGCAACTAGGACACACATAGGGCACAACTAGGGTGCAACTAGGATGCAACTAGGGCTAACTTATGGGGCAACGAGGTCGCAACCAGGGCACAAGTAGGGCATAAGTTGTGCACAAGTAGGGCGGAACTCTGGCGCAAGTAAGGTTCAACTAGGGCGTAACTAGGACGTAGCTAGTGCCCAATTGAGGCACAGCTAGGGCACAACCAGGGCGTAACTAAGACATAAGTAGGATGCAATTGAGGCTCAACTAGGGCACAACTTGGGCGTAAGTAGGATGCAACTAGGACGAAAGTAGGGTGCATCTAGGGCGCAACTAGGGTGCAACAAGGGCGCAACTAAGGTGCAACTAGGGAGCAACTAGGGTGCAACAAGGGCGCAAGTAGGACGTGACTAGGGCGCAAGTAGGGCGCACTTAACGTGCAACAACGGTGCAACAACGGTGCAACTAGGGTGGAACTAGGGTGCAACCAGGGCGAAACAAGCACCCAAGTGAGGCGCAACTAGGGCGCAGCTAGGCCGCAAGTAGGACCCTAGTAGGGTGTAACTAGGGTGCAACTAGGGGGCAGCTAGGACACAACTAAAGCACAAATAGGCGGCATCTAGGGCACAACTAAGGCATTACTAGGGTACAGGTTGGGCACAACTAGGGTGCAAGTAGGGTGCAAGTAGGGCGCAAGTAGGGAGCAACTAAGGCGCATGTAGGAAGTAACTAGGGCGGAACTAGGGTGCAACTAGGGCACAAGTAGGGTGCAAGAAGGGCGCAACTATGGCACAAGTAGGGCACAAGTAGGATGCAACAAGGGCACAATTATGGCCACAAGGGCACAACTAGGGCCTTAGTACGGCACAACTAGGGCCGAACTAAGGCACAACTAGAGCCCATCTAGGGCGCAAGTAGGGCACATGAAGGGCGCAAGTTGGGTATAACTAGGGCGCAACTAGAGCAGAGTTCGTACCCAAGTGAGGCAGAACTAGGGCCAAAGTAGGGTGCAATTAGGGCACAAGAAGGGCGCAACTACGGCGAAACTAGAGCACCACTACGGCGCAATGAGGGCGCAACTTTGGCGCAACTAGGGCGTAACCAGGGCACAACTAGGTCGCAACTAGGGTGCAACTAGGGCGCAACTAGGGCGCAAGTAGGGCACAATTAAGGATCAACTAGGGTGCAACCAGGGTGCAACTAGGGTGCAACTAGGGCGCAGCTAGGACACAACTAGTGTGCAACTAGGGCGCAAGTAGGACGCAAGAAGGGCACAACTAGGGCACAACTAGGGCACAATCAGCGCACAACTAGGGCTCAAGTAGGGCGTAACTAGGGAACATCTATGGCACCATTAGGGTGCAAGTAGGACAGAATCAGGGCCCAACTAGGGCGTAGCTAGTGTCCAATAGAGATGCAGGGGGCAACTAGGGTGCAATTAGGGCTGAAGTACGAAGGAATTAGGGTGCAAGTAGTGTGCATCTAGGACACAAGTAGGTTGCAACTAGGGCAACGCTAGGGTGCAACTAGGGCCCAACTAGTGCATAAGTAGGTCTCAACTATAGCGTAAGTAGGGAGCAATTAGGGCACAAGCAGAACGAAACTAGGGCGGAACTAGGGTGCGGCTCGGGTGTAACTGGTGAGCAACTGATGCAGAACTAGGGTGCAACTAGGGTGCAAGTAGGACGCAACTAGGGCGCAACTAGGGTGCAAGTAGGGCACAACTAGGACACAACTAGGACACAACTAGGTTGTAACTAGGATGCAACTAGGGCATAACCAGGGCGTAAATAGGGTGCATGTAGGGTGCAACTATGGCGCAGTTAGACTACACCTAAGGCACAACTACAGTGGAACTAGGGCGTGAATAGGGCACAAGAAGGGTGCAACTAGTGTCCAAATGAGGTCCAACTAGGGCGTTACAAGGGTGCAAGTAGGGTGCAAGTAGGGCACAAATAGGCTGGAACTAGGGCGCAACTAGGATGCCAGTAGAGTGGAACTAGGGTGTAACTAGGGTGTAACTAGGGCACAACTAGGGCGCAAGTAGGCCACAAGTAGGGTGCAACTAGGGTGCAACAAGGGTGCAAGTAGGGTGCGAGTAGGGTGCAACTAGGTCTTAAGTAGGGGGCAACTAGGATGCAACTAGGGTGCAGGTAGGTTGCACTCAGAGCAAAACTGAGGCGCAACTAGGGAAAAAGCAAGGCGCAAGTACGGTGCAACTAGGACGTAACTAAGGCACAACAAGGGCGTAACCAGGGTACAATTAGGGCGTAGCTAGGGCAGTACTAGGGCGCAACTAGGGCACAGCTAGGTTGCAAGTAGGGCGCAACAAAGGTGCAACTAGGGCACAACTATTGTGCAACTAGGGTACAACTAGGACGCAATAGAGGCACAACTAGGACACAACTAGGGCGCAGCTAAGATGCAAGTAGGATGCATGTAGGGCGCAAGTAGGACGCAACTAGGGCGCAACTAGGGCGCAACTAGAGCACATGAAGGACACAAGTAGTGCAAAACTAGGGCGCAACTAGGACGTAATGAGGACATAAGTTGGACGTAGCTAGGAAGCAGCTGGGACGCAAGTAGGGCGCAAGTTGGGCACAACAACGACGCAACTAGGGCACAACTAGGATGTAACTAGTGCCAAACTGAGGCGTACCTGGGATGCAACTAGGGCGTAACAGGGGAGCAACTAGGGCGCAACAAGAGCGCAACTAGGGAAAAGCTAGAGCACAACTAGGGTAAAAGTAGGGCGCAAGTGGGGCCCAAGTAGGATGTAACTATGTTGTAACAAGAGCGCAACTTGGGTGCAACTCGGGCACTACTTGGGCACAAGTAGGGCATATCTAGGGTGGGAACTAGGGTCCAACTAAGGTGGGCACAACTAGGGTGCAACTAGGTCGCAACTAGGGCATAACTTGTGTTCAATTGAAGCCCAATTTGGGCGCAACTAGGACGCAAGTAGGGCACAAGTAGGGCACAACTAGGATGCAACTAGTGCGCAACTAGGGCACAACTAGGTGAAACTAGGGCACAACTAGGGCGGAAGTAGGGCAGAGCTAGGGCATAACTAGGGTGCAACTGGGGTGCAACTAGGGGACAACTAGGGCGCAACTAGGGCGCAACTAGGGCGCAAGTGGGGTGCAACTAGGGCACGACTGGTGCAAAACTAGGATGCTTTTAGGGCGCAATCAGGGCGCAAGTAGAGCACATGTATGGCGCAACTATGGTGCAACAAAGGCACAACTAGGACGCAACTAGGATGCAACTAGGGTGCAATTAGGGCGCAACTAGGAGACAACTTGGGTACAACTAGGGCGCAACTACGGTGCAACTAGTGCACAACTATGGCGCAACTAGGGCGTAACTAGGGCGTAACTAGGGCGGAACTAGGGTGCAACTAGGGCATAAGTAAGGCAAGTAAACATGTTGCAACTAGGATACAACTAGGGCGCAACTAGGGTGCAACTAGGGTGTGAGTAGGACAAAACTAGGGTGCAACTTGGGTGCAACTAGGACGCAACTAAGGGAATACTAGGGTGCAAGTAGGGTGGAACTGGAACACAACAAGGGTACAACTAGGGCGCAACGAGGGCATAACTAAGGTACAACTAGGGTGCAACTAGAGTGCAACTAGGGCGTAAGGAGGGTGCAGCTACAATGGAATTAGGGAGTAACTAGGGCGTAACTAATGCGCAACAAGGGAGCAACTAGTGCGTAACTGGGAAACAAGTTGGGCCCAACTAGGGTGTAACTAGGGCGCAATGAGGATGCAACTGGGGGGCAACTGGGGCTTAACTGGGGCGCAACTGGGACGCAACTGGGCCGCAATTACGGTGTAATGAGGGTACAAGTAGGGTGCAAGTAGGGAAACAAGAGACAAAACTAGGGCACAAGTAGGCACAAGAAGGGCTCAAGTAGGGCGCACGTAGGGTGCAAGTAGGGCACAAGTAAGCCGCAAAAAGGGCAGAACAAGGACGTAGCCAGTGTCCAACTGAGGTGCAACTAGGGTTCAACTAGGGCGCAAAAAGGGTACAACTCAGGCGCAAGTAGGATGTATCTAGGGCGCAATTAGGGCACGAGGAGGGCACAAGTAGGGCACAACTAGGGCCTAACTAGGGTGTGACCTGGGTGTTACTAGGGCGTCACTCGGGTATGACTAGGGTGGAACTAGGATGCAACTTGGGCAAAACTAAGGCGCAACTAGTGCGCAACTAGGGCAAAACTACGACAGAACAATGGTATAACTAGCGCCCAACTGAGCCACAATGAGGGTGCAACTTGGGTGCAAGTAGGGCAAAAGTAGGGCACAACTAGGGCACAAAAAGAACGTAACTAGGATGCAACAAGGGCGCAACTAGGGTGCAACTTGGGTGCAACCAGGCCACAACTAAGACACAAGTAGGGCACAATTGAGGTGCAAATAGGGCACAACAAGGGCGCAAGTATGGCGCAAGTACAGTGCAACTATGGTTCAAAAAAGGTAAAATGAGGGTGCAACTAAGGCGCAACTGGGGTACAAGTAGGGCGCAACTAGGGCACGAGTAGGGGATAATTCGGAGGCAACCAGGGTGCAACTAGTGTGCAAGTAGAGTGCAACTAGGGCAAAACTAGGGCGCAAGTAGGGCGCAACTAGGGAGCAATGAGGGTGCAAGTAGGGTGCAAAGAGGGCATAACCAGGGAGAAAAAAGGGCCCAACAAGTAGGACGCAGGTAGGGCGCAAGAAATACGCAACTAGGGTGTACGTAGGACACAAGTAGGGCGTAAGTAGGGCACAACTGAGGTGCAACTAAGGCGCAACTAGGGCATAATTAGGGTACAACTGGGATGCAAGTAGGGTCGAGTAGGACGGAAGTAGGGCACAACTAGGGCACAACTAGGCCGCAACTAGGACACAAATTGGACGCAAGTAGGGCGCAACTAGGGTGCAAAGAGCGCGCAACTAGGATGCAACAAGGCGCAACTTGGGCACAACTAGGGCGCAACCAAGGTGCAATAAGGGTGCAACAAGGGTGCAATTTGGGCATAGCTAGTGCCGGATTGAGGTGTAATGAGGGCGCAACTAGGGCGCAAGTAAGGCGTAACTATGGCGCAACTAGGGCTCAACTAGGGCGTAAGTAGGACACATCTAAGGTGCAACTAGAACGCAACTAGGACACAAGTAGGGCGCAAGTAGGATGCAACTAGGGCGCAACTAGGGTGCAACTAGGGTGCAACTAGGGTGCAACTAGGGCGCAAGTAGGGCACAACTAGCGTGCAGCTAGGGCGCAACTAGGGCACAAATAGAGTGCAACTAGGGCACAAGCAGGACGGAAGTAAGGCATAACTAGTGCACAACTAGGGCGTAAGTACGGCCCAACTAGGACATAGCTAGTGCCCAACCGAGGGGCAAGTAGGGGGCAACTAGGACACAACTAAGACGGATGTAGGAAGGACGAAGGGCACAAGTAGGACACAACTATGGCACAACTACGGCGCAGCTAGGGCGTAACAAGGGTAAAACTAGGGTACAACTAGGGTGTAAGTAGTGCGCAACTAGGGTCCAACTAGGACACAGCTAGGGCATGGCTAGTATCCAACTAAGCAAAAACTAAGGCACAACTAGGGCGTAACAAGGACGCAAGTAGGACATAACTTGGGTGCAACAAGGGCGCAACAAGGGTACAACTACGGTGCATGTTGGGCACAACTAGGGCACAACTAGGGCGCGAGTAGGGTGCAAGTAGGATGCAACTAGGGCGTAACTAGGGCACAACTAGGGCACAACAAGGGGGCAACTATGGCACAACAAGAGTGCAAGTAGGGCGCAACAAGGGCTCAACTAGAGCGTAACTAGGATGCAACTAGGGCACATCTAGGGCACAACTAGGGTGCAACTAGGGTGGAACTAGGAAATAACTAGGGTGCAAGTAAAGTGCAAGTAGGACCCAAGTGGGGTGCAATTAGGGGACAACTAGGGCACAACTAGGGCACAACTAGGATGCAAGTAGGCCGCAATTAGGGTGAACTAGAGACAACTAGGGTGCAACTAGGGTGCACCTAAGGTGAAGCTAGTGTCCAATTTTGGCGCAAGTACGACGCAGCTAAGGTGCAACTATGGTACAATGAGGGTACAACTAGGGCACAAATTTGGCCCAACTTGGGCATAGCTAGTGCCAAACTGAGGTGCAAGGAGGGTGCAACTAGGGGATAGCCAGGACAGAAGTAGGACGGAAGTAGGGCACAAGTAGGGTGCAACTAGGGCGCATCTAGGGCTAAAATAGAGCGCAACTAGGACGCAATTAGGGCATAACTAGGGCAAAAGTGGGGTACAACTAGGGCACAAGTAGGGTGCAAGCAGGGTGCAAGAAGGGTGCAAGTAGAGCGCTAGGAGGAAGCAACTAGGGCACAACTATGTAGTAGCTAGTGCCCAAGTCAGGCACAACTAGGTTGCAACATGGGTAAGAGAAGGGCGCAACTATGGCACAACTAGGATGAAAGTAGGACGCACTTAGGTTACAACTAGGGTGCAAGGTGGGCGCAACTAGGGGACAACAAGGGCACAACTAGGGCGTAGCTAGTGCTTAACTTAGGCGCAACTACATTGAAACTAGGACGCAAGTAGGGTACAAGTATGGTGCAACTAGGGCACAACTAGGGTGCAACTAGGACGCAACTTGGGAGCAACCAGGGTGCAAATATGATAGAGCTTGGGCGCAACTAAGGCACAACTAGGGCACAAATAGTGTACAACTAGGTACAACTAGGGTGCAACTTGGGTACGATAAGGGTGTAACTAAGGCGCAACTAGGGCGTAACTAGTGCCGAACTAAGGCGCAACTAGGACACAACACGAGTGCAAGCAAGGTGCAAGTAGTGCACAACTAGGACACAACTAAGGCGCAACTAGGGCACAACTACGCTGCAAATAGGCTGCAACTAGGGCACAACTGGGGCGTTACTAGTTTGCAAGTAGGATGCAATTAGGGCGGAACTAGGGTGCAACTAGGGCTCAACCAGGGCGCAATTAGTACGCAGATATGGCACCACTGGGGTGCAACTAGGGTGCAACTACGGTGCAAGTTGGGCGCAAGTATTGTGAAACTAGGGCGCAAGTAGGGTGTAAGTAGGACACAACTAGGCTACAACTAGGGTGCAACTAGGGTGCAACTAGGGCATAGCTAGTGCCCAATTGAGGTGCAACTAGGGGGCAACAAGGGTGCAACTAGGGCGCAAGTAGGGTGCAACTAGGGCGCAACTAGGTCGCAACTAGGAAGCATCTAGGAAGAAACTAGGGCACAACTAGGGTGCAAGTACAATGCAAGTAGGGCACAACTAGGGTGCAACAAGGGCAAAACTAGGGTGTAATTTGGGTGCAAGTAGGGCGGAACTATGGAGCAACTAGTGCGCAACTAAGGCGCAACAAGGGTGTAACTAGGACGCAACTAGGGTTCAACTAGGGCGCAACAGTACTAACTTAGGCACAACTAGAACACAACTAGGGCATAAGTAGGGCACAAGTAGGGTGTAACTAGTGTACAACTAGGGTGAAAGTAGGGCGCAATTAGAGTGCAAGTAGGTTGCAACTAGGGTGCAACTAGGGCTCAACTAGGGTGTTGCTAGGGTGCAAGTAGGGCGCAACGAGGATGCAAGAAGGGTACAACTAGATCACAACTAAGGCAGAACTAGGGCGCAACTAGGGTACAACTAGGATGCGACTAGAGCATAAGGATGGCACAAGTATGACACAAGGAGGATGCAACTAGGGCGGAACGAGGGTGCAACTAGGGCGCAAGTAGGGTGTAACTAGGGTGCAACTAGTGTGCATCTAGGGTCCAAGTAGGGGGTAAGTAGGTCAAAACAAGGACGCAAGTAGGGCGCCAGTAGGAAGTAACTAGACTCAACTAGGGTGCAACTAGGGCACAACTGGGATGCAAGTAGGAAGCAACTTGTGTACATGTAGGGCACAACTAGGGTGCAAGTAGGGCGCAAGTAGGTCGCAAGTAGGGCGCAACTAGGGGATAACTAGGGTACAAGGGTGCAACTAGGGCACAACTAGGGCACAACTAGGGAACAACTACGGCATAACTAGGGGTCAAGTAGGACGCAACTAGGGCGCAACTAGGGTGCAACTAGGGTACAACTTGGGTAAATCTAGGGTGCAACTAGGATGTAACTAGGGCACAACTAGGGCACAACTAGGATACAACTAGGGTGCAACTAGGGCACAACTAGGGTGCAACTAGGACACAGCTACGATGCAACTAGGGTACAAGTAGGGTGTAAGTAGGGCACAACTAGGGCAGAATTTGGGTGCAACTAGGGTCCAACTAGGGTACAAATAACGTGCAAGTAGGATGCAACTAGGGCGTAACTAGGGCGTAACTAGGGCGTAATTAGGGTACAAGCAGGGGGTAAGTATGGCAAAACTATGGTGCATGGGTGCCAAAAGGACGCAACTAGGGTGTGAGAAGGGGTGCAACTGGGTCGCAACTAGGGTGAAACTAGGGCGTAAGCAGGGCGCTACTAGGGTGTAACAAGAGAAAAACTAGGGCATAGCTAGGGCATAACTAGGGCACAACAAAGGAGAAACTAGGGTAGAACTAGGGTGCAACTAGGGTGCAACAAGGGTGCAGGTAGGGTGCAAAAAGGGTGCAACTAGGGTGCAACTAAGGTGCAACTGGGGCGCAAGTAGGGTGGAAGTAGGGCACAACTACGGTAGAACTAGGACAACTAGGGCCCAACTAGGGCACAGCTAAGATGCAAGTAGGACGCAACTAGGGTGTGACTACGGCACAACTAGGGCACAAGCAGGTGGCAAGTAGGGCAAAACTAGGGTGCAACTAGGGTGCATCATGGGTGCAACAAGGACGCAACTAGGGCCCTGAAAAGGGTGCAACTAGGTTGCAACTAGGGCGCAACTAGAGCATAAGTAGGGCGCAACTAGGGTGATACTAGGGCAAAACTAGGGCATAGCTAGGGCGTAACTAGGAAAGAGCAAGGGAGCAACTAGGGCGCAGCTAGGGTATACCTAGGGTGCAACAAGGGTGCAGGGAGGGTGAAATTAGGGTGCAACTAGGGTGCAACTAGGGCGCAACTAGGGCGCAACTAGGGCACAACTAGGGCGCAACTAGGGTGCAACTAGGGCACAACGAGGGTGCAACTAGGACACAACTAGGGCACAACTAGGTTGCGAGTAGGGTGTAAGTAGGGCATAACTAGGGAAAAACTAGGGCGCAACTAGGGCCCAACTAGGGCGAAACTAAGGTGCAAGTAGGGTTCTACTAGGGAGCAACTAGGGCGCAACTAGGGCGCAAGCTGGGGGTAAGTAGGGCAAAACCAGGGTGCAACTAGGGTGCCTCATGGGTGCAACAAAGACGCAACTAGGGCGTCAAAAAGGGTGCAACTAGGTCACAACTAGGGTACAACTAGGGTGTAAGTCGGGCGCAACTAGGGTGAAACTAGGGTGCAACTAGGGTGCAACAAGGGTGCAGATAGGATGCAAAGAGGGTGCAACTAGGGTGCAAGTAGGACGCTACTGAGGCGCAACTAGGGCATAACTAGGGCGCACCTAGGGCGCAACTAGGGCACAACTAGGATGCAAATACAACGTATGTAATGTCTAACTGAGGAGCAGGTGGGGCGCAACTAGGGCGCAATTTGGGAGCAACTAGGGTGGAAGAAGAGTACAAGTATGGCCTAACTAGGACGTAGCTAGTCCCAAAGTGAGGCGCAAGTAGCGCGTAACTAGGGCACAACTAGGACGAAAGTGGGACTGGAATAGGGTGCAAGGAGGGTGCAAGTAGGTCTTAACTTGGGTGCAACTAGGGCACAATTAGGGTACAAGTAGGGTGTAATTAGGGCAAAACTAGGGCATAAGTAGGAAGAAACTATCATCGAACAAGGGCAAAACTAGGGTGCAAGTACGATGCAAGTAGGACACAACTAGGGCATATGTACGACACAACTAGGGCATAACTAGGCCGCAGCTAGGGTATAGCTACTGCCCAACTAAGGCGCAACTAGGACGCAACTAAGACGCAAGTAGGACACAAGTACAGTGTAAGTAGGGCACAACTAGGGTACAAGTAAGATGCAACGATGATGTGACAAAGGTGGAACTCAGACACAACTAGGACGCAAGTATGGCTTAACCAGGGTACAACTGAGGCATAACTAGGGCAAAACTAGGGCGTACCTAGGGCATTTCTAGGGCGCAAGGAGGGCTCAACTAGGACAAAACTAGGGTGCAAGTAGGAAAAAACTATGGTGGAACTAGGCTGCAACTAGGATGCAACTAGGGTGCAACTGGGGCGGAAATAGGACGCAACTAGAGTGCAACTAGGGCACAACTAAGTCACAAGTAGGACGCAAGTAGGATCATACTAGGACACATGTAGGCTGCATCTAGGATACAACTAGGGCTGAAGTAGGGTGCAAGTAGGGTGCTACTAGAGGGAAAGTAGGGTGTAACTAGGGCGCAACAAGGCACAACTAGGGCGCAACTAGGTTGAAAATAGGGCATAAGTAGAGTGCAACCAGGGTGCAACTAGGGTGTAGCTAGGGTGCAACTAGAGCGCAACTAGGGCGCAACTATGGTGCGACTAGGGTACAACTAGAGTGCATCTCGACCGCACGTAGGGCAAAACTAAGGCACAACTAGGGCGCAACTAGGGTACAACTAGGGCGTAACAAGGACGCAACTAGGGCACAACTATGGCATAACTAGGGTGCAACCAGGATGCAAGTTGGGCGCAAGGAGGGCGCAACTATGCCGCACTAGGGCACATATAGGGTGCAACTAGGGCGCAACTGAGGTGCAAGTACGGTGCAAGTAGGGCAAAACCAGGACGCAGCTAGGGTGCAACTAGGGCGCAATTAAGGTGCAAGTAGGGTGCAACTAGGATGTAAATAGGGTGCAACTAGTGCGCAAGTAGGGAGAAAGTGGGACACAACTAGGGCCCGACTAGGGCAGAACTAGGGCGCAACTAGGACGCAACAAGGGTGCAACTAGGGCACAACTAGGGCGCAACGAGGGTGAAAATGGGGCAAAACTAGGGCGCATCTAGGGCGTAACTAGGGCACATCAACGAAAAACCTAGGGTGCAACTAGAGCACAACTACGGTAAAACTAGAGTGCAACTACGGCACAATTAGGGCCCAACTAGGAAGCAAGTAGGTTGCAAGTAGGACGCAACCAGGGTGCAACTAGGGCATACCTTGGGCACAAGTAAGGTGCAAATAGGGTGCAACTAGAACGCCACTAGGGTGTAACTAGGGTACAACTAGGGCATAACTTGGGTACAACTAGAGCGTACCTAGTGCCCAACCGAGGTGCACGTATGGCGCAACAAGGGTGCAATAAGGGAACAACTAGGGCGCAAGTAGGTTACAAGTAGGGCACAACTAGGAGGTAGCTAGTTCTAGACTGAGGTGCATGTAGGTCGCAACTAGGGGGCAACTACGCTAGAAGGAAGGAAGAAGTAGGGCACAAGTAGGGCGTAGCTAGGGCGCAATTGGGGCACAACTAGGGTGTAACAAGGGCTGAAGCAGGGGAAAACTAGGGTGAAACTAGGAAACAACTAGGGCAGAACTAGGGCGCAACTAGGTTGCAACTAGGGCACAATAAGGGCGCAAGTAGGAAATAACTCGGGTGGAAGGAAGGCACACCTAGGGCGTAACTAGGGCACAACCAGGGTGTATCTAGTGCCTAGCAGAGGCGCAACTAGGGCACAACTACGGCGCAATTAGAGTGCAAGTAGGGCGCATCTTGGGAACAACGAGGACGCAACTAGGGCATGACTAGGGCCAACCTCGGGTGCAAGTAGGACGCAACTAGGGCACAACTAGGGCGCAACTAGGGTGCAATTATGGTGCAACTAGGGTACAACTAGGGCGCAATAGGGCACAAGTAGGGCGTAACTAGGGAGCAACGAGGGCCCAAGTAGGGCACAACTAGGGTATAACTAGGGGGCAAGTAGGGCTCAAGAAGTAGGATGCAGGTAGGGCGCAAGCAATGCGTAACTATGGTGTATGTAGGGCATAAGTAAGGGCGTGAGTAGGGCACAACTAGGGCTCAACTAGGGCGCAACGAGGATGCAATTAGGGCCTAAGTAGGATGCAATTATGGCATAAGTAGGGCGCAAGTAGGGCACAACTAAGGCGCAACTAGGTCGCAACTAGAACGCAACTAGGATGCAAGTAGGGGTCAAGTAGGTTGCAAAGAGGGCGCAACTAGGATGCAACTAAGGCACAACTGAGGCACAACTAAGGCACAACCAAGGTGTAACAAGGGTGCAACAAGGGTGAAACTCGGAGATAGCTAGTGCGGAATGGAGGTGCAACTAGGGCACAACTAGGGCACAAGTACAGCGCAAGTAGGGCACAACTATGGCGCAACTAGGGTGCGACTAGGGCATAAGTAGGACACATCTAGGGTGTAACTAGGACGCAACTAGGACACAAGTAGGGCGCACGTAGGATGCAACTAGAGTGCAACTAGGGTGCAACTAGGGTGCAACTAGGGTGCAACTAGGGTGCAAGTAGGCCACAACTAGGTTGCACGTAGGACTCAAATAGCGTGCAGCTAGGGCAAAACTAGGGCACAACCAGGGTGCAACTATGGCACAAGTAGGGCGCAAATAGGGCACAACTAGTGCGAAACTAGGGCACAAGTACAGCCCAACTAGGACGTAGCTAGTACCCAACTGAGGGGCAAGTAGGATGCAATGAGGAAAGAACTAAGATGGATGTAGGAAGGAAGAAGGGCACAAATAGGAGGCAACTACGGCACAACTAGGATGCAGCCAGGGCGTAACTAGGGTGCACCTAGGGTACAACAAGATAGAGCACCAGTGACAAAAACACGAGGAATGGGAGACAGAAGTAAGGGGGGGTCACTCGCACAGGTACGAGAGATGTGATACAGTTCATTGATGACCGTCCTACTGAGGACGGTCTCCTCGGTGTCACGCACAAAGATGCGAGCATCGGCAGCTGTGTGCATGACACCCAGGCCCATCTTGGTGCAAGCACAGACAGCCAACAAGCTGAGTTCCAGATCAGGTACAAAGAGGACGTCGGAGATGTATACGGGACCGGCGGGCTTGATGAACTGCACAAACCCAACACCCTGGACAGGGACCTCATGGCCAGCTGTAGCGCGAACAGAGCGAACAGTGCCAACAGGATGTAAGACGAAGAAGGCGTCACGGTGACACATCATGTGGTGGGTAGCACCGGAGTCAACAACCCAGGTGACGTCGGTGACACACGTACATGGGACAACGTGGCATTCGGCGACGGAACAAGGCGCGGCAGTAGGAAGCTCAGGGGGGACACAACAAGGCGACTAGCGGAGCGCACACGAGCGGCATGCAGCCATGATACACCATCAGGTCTGTCACGCACACATGACTGGGCATGGGGACCACCACAGGCATCATCACGCAATGACATAGACAGTCCATAGGCAGTGGGACCCCTCGACTCAGTCAACTCACTTGCACCTCCCTGAGATGAGCGCAGGGCGAGAAGTTGGTACAGCTCGGTGATCGTTCTCTCACGCTCGGTGAGCGCTTGGTCATGAGGATTTGCGGAGGAGCTTGCTGTGGCGGCGGACTCCTCTGGGACGGCTGCGGTAGTGGCGGCCGAGCAGGCGGTCGCATCGGATGTCTGGCACATGCGCGCCTCATGCGCCTGCTGCACCCCATTGGTGACCTTGGCCCAGTCCAACAGGCGGCCTGTCAAGCGAGTGCATTTGGGATAGCGATGGTCACCTCCACAATCAAAGCACACGAGCCGGCGGCCCGTTATGCTACTGGGGCCGCTGCTGCCACTGCTACTGCTGCTGCCGCCACCACTACTGCTGCTCCCGCTACTGTTGTTGCGACTGACAGTGCTTGTGCTAGTGCCGCTGCTGGTCCGGCCGCTGGAGCCACCACCTGACGATTTGCGGCCCTTCTTCCCCTGAGCTGGAGCCACTATAGCTGTAGACGGTGGGGAGGGGGATGCGGCGGCAACTGCAGCTGAAGCGGTGCTACGGCGGGCGCAGTTTGCTGCATCGATGCCGGCGACCTCCAGGAAGTGGAGGGTGGTCCAGCGCAGCAGGATCCCGTCGCTCGCCATGTCGCGAAGCAGAGTCTGGTCGAAGTTGCTGCAGACGCACGCGTAGTCCGGGTGGATGCCGTAGAGGATGATCTAGAATGCGGAGTACTGCGCAAGGGCATCGTCTCCCAGCTCCTCGTACAGTTGGATCGCCCAGTGCTCGTAGTCAGCTGCGGACACCTGAGCAGTCTTTCAGTGGGAGTTAAAGTCGGCGAGGCGCTGGGATGTCAGAGCTAAGGTGGCGCACTCAAACATAGTGACAGCCAGTGCCCATGCTGCGCAAGAGTCAGCTCCTGTGCCGGTTAACGGATCGCCAAGGAACCGACTGAAGTCCTTGGTGAAGTGCAGGACGGCCCTCATCAGGCCGGAAGCGGCGCGAACCGCCATCTGTGTCTGGGTGGGGTCAGACGCCTGGTATGGAGTGAGGTAGTAGGCAATGATTCCTTCGCTCATGGCCCACATGCGAAAGTGCGGCTCCCAAGACTTGAAGTCGCTCCCAGTCTGGAAGACGGGCGGGTTCGACTCAAACCACTTGGGTGGCTTGACCGTCGACAGAGCGACGGCTGGAGCCACTGCGGGACCGGGCACAGAGGAGGCAACCCCCTTGCCCAGAGCCAGCTCTTTAAAGCTCAGAGGGCAGCGAGATGAGCTCAGGCCGGCGTCGGCGCTGGAGCTCGTGCCCTGGAGGGCAGCATTGGCCTCTCGTGCTCTGCGAAGCGCCTCCAGGCGGATGAGGCATGCTCGCAGAAAATCCTCCTCTCCCTCCTTGCCAGAGTTGAAAAGGGTCTCCGCTGTTGAAGATTTGCCCCTCTGCATGCCCAAGTGCGGCACCGGGAGGCGCCGATGAGCCGCCAGAGAGAGGAAAATCCTCGTCGACGGATCTGATGACTCGAGGATTGCTCGGATCCTAAAATGGAGGATTGCCCCTAAAAGTTGACAAGTTGCTAAATCCGGTAGAGGTTGTTTCACCAGAATTAGACAAGTAACGAGGGAGATATGGGCTTCCAAAGTTGGGGTGTGCGCGGCGGTTCTGGGAGCCGGCCGCGGTTCGACTTCCGGTGAATAATTGACCGGAGCAAGTAACAAAATGCCATCTGGGGATTTTGCTCCGGAAGGACTGCCGAGGCGTCCGGTGGATGATCCGCCGGATTTCAGGAGTGCAGTTTGTTACTGAGGGACTTAGCCAAAATCCTGGCTCGGAGTCCAAAACCCAGTAGTACAGTTTGTTACTCAAGGTTCGACCCACATCAATCCCCATCACCAAACTCGATGATTAACTCATCGAAACAGACCCCAAAGGCGCGAGGGGTGCCGCCACTACGCATAGGGACATTTGTGCCTCCGGAATGGTGTTTTGATGGGTCCTTGATGTGTGAAGGCGCCTCGGCGGGCGACGTGGTGCGCGCCGCTGAGTGAGCGGCTGGTTTGGGGTGCTGCGCTTCGACTGATGTAGCGGGAGCTACCGTTATCCGAATCGCGCACGGTTTGGTGCGTTGGAGAGCTCATGACTAGCCCTACAAATGTTTGGATCATGTCTATGTTCAAAAAACTAATGCAAAATCGCGTTATCCCCTTCGCAAACGTGACTGTCTCACAAATGCCTTCAACTCCCAGAAACATAGCGTGAGGCGACCAGAAAGCTCACGCTTAGACTCAGAACCACCCGCACAAAACATAGCCGTGAACACACAGTAGACCCGTCG
Source organism: Penium margaritaceum (assembly GCA_023375785.1). NCBI lineage: Eukaryota > Viridiplantae > Streptophyta > Zygnematophyceae > Desmidiales > Peniaceae > Penium > Penium margaritaceum. Next base: position 192,003 of record SZWC01002223.1, read on the forward strand.
GGCCACGTTGGAACTGCCTCCACCTAGGGGCCGTTCCTCTGACATCCGCAACCTCATCTGCATTGCCGCCGTGAGGGGGGTGGTCCTTGCTTGGGTCTGCGACTGAGTGCTANAAAAGTGACTGTCTCACAAATGCCTTCAACTCCCAGAAACATAGCGTGAGGCGACCAGAAAGCTCACGCTTAGACTCAGAACCACCCGCACAAAACATAGCCGTGAACACACAGTAGACCCGTCGGGCCACGTTGGAACTGCCTCCACCTAGGGGCCGTTCCTCTGACATCCGCAACCTCATCTGCATTGCCGCCGTGAGGGGGGTGGTCCTTGCTTGGGTCTGCGACTGAGTGCTACTGCTGCTGATGGGAGAACCGCTGCTACGGTAGCAGGCCCCTGATCAGGTCCTGCAGCTCTGCCACTTGCTTTGTCAAGGTCAGGCAACGCGCGCACCTGGCGTGCCAAGGTTGTCGGACTCGGTGGCCACTGCTGTTGCTGTTGCTGCGACTGCTGCTGCTGCTGCTGCAGCTGCTGCTGTGGCTGTTGCTGCTGCTGCTGCTGCTGTCGTTGTGGTGACAACGGCGGAGGCCGGTGTTGGCCACTGATGGTGCTGCCCTCGGCGGCAGTGTCGGTGGCGGCGCTGGTGGGGTTTTGTTTCGGCATGAAGGCTGGTTGTCTGGAACGCCCGCTGTCTTCTGTAGCGGGAGTATCAACCGTGGAGGTGCCACTGCGGAGTGCCACCGTGGAGTGGTCACTGCGAAGTTTCCGCGGTGATGTCACCGCAGAGCTGACAGCCGCGGAGCTGCCACTGCGGATCTGTCAGCGCAGATTTTTATTGTGGCGGAGTTCTGCGGTTTTTGGCGCGGAGCAGCAGCCGCGGTCGCAGACGTGGAACGCGGCGGGGTGCCGCAACCTGTCGGGGCGTCCGTTGGTGCGTTCCGCAACCACCGCGCAGATGTCGCATTTGGCGACCGCAGGACGGCCGCGGAACTGTCGCGGACTTGCGGCCGCGGAGCACCAGGTGAATCACCGGCGGAACACCGGCGCGTTCCGGAGCCACTGCTGGGCTTCCGCCGCGGGGTGCCGCAGATCCTCGGAACGCCGTGGATCTGCCACGGCGTCGTCACCGCGGGGTTGTCACTTCGGAACGACGCGAGTGACCGCGGCAGTGTCGCGGCACCGTTGACACGTTCCGACGCGGCCGCGGGGTTACCGCGTCTGCTGCGGAGTTCGCGTCACCGCGGAACACCTGGAATTTTTTGCAGATCAATTTCTGCTGTCGCGGAACGGCCGCGGAGCCGTCGCAGCTGTTTTAAGAAAACGGTGGGAAATGTGGTGGGTCCTTCCTGGACCTCTCGCCGTGACAGTGGGCTCTGCTGCTACTGCTACTCACAACAACGGCTGCGGACGCTCACTGGTACGGCGACTGTTGCGCCTCTGCTACACAACTGTCCGAGCACTGGCTCACCACTCTGATACCATGAGAGAGAGCTTCCTAGCACTGCTGTTGCTGGCGTGGCAGTACAAGCTGGCCAGCTAACTCACTAGCACACATAGGTGGAGGTGAGAACAGCAAGGGGTTGGCTAGGGACACAAACACAAGTGTCAGAAGCTGCAAATGTTGAAATTATGCAGAGAGAGATGACAATTGAGACCTGAACAACCTCAATAGTATCACGGCCCTAGTAAATGCACACACACGCGGCGCACAAGGGCACTATTTTCCAGTAGGACAAAACAGTGGCAAAAACACAGTTTTGGCCATAACTCCCTGCAGACTCGTCAGAACGACGGGCCGTTTGAACCAAGATGATCGCATCAACAAGATCTACGTCTTGATAGGCTGCGCGCCGACGTGCTGTCCCTCAGCATGAATCTAAAAAATAGGAGAGTCTGTTGGGCACTTGTCGCCGCCGGCCGCCGTTCTTCTGTCACTGTCGCCAGTCTTGGGGATCTGCAGGTGAATAGACATGAGCCGAGGGGTCACTGTAAGCCGTGTACGACACACACAACGACACCAGGGTCTCACTCTGATTGGACTCAGAGGATGCATGGGTGGAGAAGATGCTACCGAATGCTCGACGGTTAGGAGAGGGGGGAGGAGCCCCCACATGTGGCGCCTGCCAGAAGTGCCAACCAGCAGACTCTGGTGCTGTGTGTGAGGAGAGGATGGTAGTGAGCTCTCCTCGAATGGAGGGTGAGGATGAAACCAGGTCTGTGTGTGGAGAGCTCGTCACTGCAGGCGGTGTAGAAGCTGAACACTCCAACGACCCCAGGTACCCCTGTGTAGTGACCAACTCACGCTGGAGACAAGAAGCACGAAGACGCAGATCGACATGGTCCTCCTGAGTGATTGTACGAAGCTCAAACTCTACATCCTCGAGCACCGCCATCACCTCACTGTAGGTGGTGGACAAGGAGTCTACCAGTCTACGGAGCACAACCACCTCCATCTCTGCTGCTCGAAGCTGAGTGGCTGCAGGTGCCGTGTCTCCTGAAGCAATGTATCTCAAAATGTTCAGGGACTGAGGCAAAGGATCATTAGAAGGATGTAGATGCGGGACAACCTATGAGGTAGGAGGAGTGCAGGAATCGGAGATGAAGAGGAGTGGACCAGGTATAGAGAAGGAGGATGGGGGTGAGCTGAAGGCTGTCCTGAGGCAGTCTGGGGTGTCGTCACTTCTCACTATCTCAGGGCCCCCATCTTGTGAGTCATTGTCCAAGGGTGCTATGGAACTGGACTCAGAATCATCTCGGCTGTGTCCACTACAACCCTCTATGAGCATCTCGTCCAGCGCATCCTGTAGTACACGCAACCACTCCTCTGCATCCCTCAGCTCACACTCTCTAGACACCTGTATGTAATCGCTCCTCCCCATGTACCGAGTGAAGGTGTCGCCGGGAGCATCCTGTGGTGGAGGGGTGTCGCGAGACAATGTCTCTAGGATGGTAGTGACGTAAGTCTCCTGCGCACTGATCTGGCAGCGAATCTTGTCCTCCTCAGCTTGGCATCACAGACAGGAATGACTAGGTGCTGCTAAACTGGTGAAGGGCACTAACCCAGTAGTCACTACCATAGGTGGGCAAGACTCGAATGACCCCACATGATCTCCGACGGCAGAATGGTATCTCTATCAGCTGCTGCACTATCGCTCATAACTGAGGGAAGAGCAGACACAGCTGACGCAGTCGATGTAGCTGAGGCTGTCGATGTGGCTGCTGCTGACGATATAGCAGAAGCTACCAACGCAGCTGATGCTACCGATGTAGCCGATGCTGCTGATGCAACAGATGCTGCCAATACAACAGATGCTGCCCATGCGGCTGATGCTGACGATGTAGCTGGTGGTGCTGATGCAGCTCGTGCTGATGATGTAGTAGACACAACTGATGCTATAGGTGATGTAGATGATGTCGATACAATGGATGCAGATGATGTACCAGAAGGTGATGCTGTAGAGGATATAGACGGTGAGGCAGAAGATGGAGCTGATGTAGTATCTGGAGCAGATGATGATCCTGAAGATGCCAACACCGTCCATGAAGAGGACCCTGATGAAGACGTCGATCGCAGTGATAAAGCTGGTGCACCTGATGCTAACAGAGGTGTCGGTGCAACTGGTGAAAGCGATGAAGAAGCTAACACTGAAGAGAAGCTGATGACACAATCGTAGTGGGAGGTGGAGCAGCTGGTGCTGCTGTGGCAGCTGTCACAACTGATGCAACTGGTGTTGTAAGCGGAGCAGGTGCTACAAGAGAGGCTGATGCCGATGAAGCTGTGGATGCAGAAGATGACACTGATGCTGCGGCTGCTAGTGAAGAAGTAGATGGAGCAGCTGTCACAGCTGATGCAGCTGGTACTGAAGAGGATGCGAGCTGTGTGGATGTGTCTGATGCTGCTACGGCTACTGAAAATGTAGAAGCTACAGAGGACGTTGTTGTTGGCGATGCAACAGGAGGGGCAGCCGGTGCAGCAGGTGCAACTATACCAGTCGATGCAGCTGGTACTGTAGAGGATGCGGGAAGCGTGGATGTAGACTGTGTGGATGTGGCTGATGGTACTACTGCTGCTAAAGATGTAGAAACTACAGAGGAAGCTGCTGCTACTGCTGATGGACCTGCTCTAACAGATGTAGTGCTAGGTGCTCCTGCTACATCCTTGGTGCTCACTGGCGTAGTCGACATCGACGTGGACGGATGCACACACCCCCCCTCAACCGGTGCAACGACAGAAGCCGGTGGAGATGAAGACGTGCAAGAGATGAGACGAACATGACGCGATGGGCGACAATGATGTCGTCAAACAGGGGGCTGACTGGAAGGGGGCATGACACCAGTGGAGTGTAGGATGGGGAGAATAGCCGTGGACTGAGAAGAGAGGTCTGATGCAGCTAGGGAAGGTCCCTCAGAAGAAGATGAGGAAGATGAGGACGATGTGTTTCAGGAAGAATCAACCTGATGGGAGAAGTGGTAGTCTCTGACCTGCTGCATCATGTACCGTAGGCTCTAAAGCTCTGCGTACAATGTCGCCAGAGCGCCAGTGTGGGGAATGGACAAATGAGGTAGGTCCGTATGCTGTGGAGTGAGAGGGGACTCACGAGGCTGGAGCCAGGGTGGATGCCACCCACTAGGGCGTACATGACACTGGCGCCAGCCGTGGCGTCCATCGCCACAGAAGTGGCAGGCAAACCCACGAAGAGCTGGATCCTGGCGTGGAAGAAGAGGACCAATCCTCTGAGGGCAAGAGTGGTGTGGAGGGAGAATGTCGCGTCCCGGCAGTGCAGAGACCGACCACGGGAGCGGCTAGAAAGCAGCATCACTAAGAGGTGGTGCTGGCGGCCATACATCAACCCCTGATGGCAAATGAGGATGCGGATGAGCGTGAAGAACGCCCTGTCTCGGTGGTGACGAGAAGGACCATGGAGAAGGCTGACCAGAGGGTCGAGGTGGTCCGGTCACCAAGCCGTCAGGCTGATGACACGCAGAGATGTGTAGAGCGCTGGCTCCCGTCAGAGTAGAAGCTGACCATAGAGGAGGATATCGCGTGTACCCATGAGAGGGTGAAGTCCGCGTCAGTGCACCAGTAGGCTGGTGAAGCGATGGAGCGAGGAAAATGCTCTCTCCTGGTGGTGAAGAGACTGACAACAGGAGTGACTGAATAGCAGCACCATTGGTGGTGCTGGTGGCAGAAGCACTGTGCCAGAAGGCAACCCGTGGTGGGAGTGTCTGTGTTTTGGCGGTGAAGAAAACGACCACGGGAGCACATGACCGGGGTGACCACGTGGTGGTGGTCCCGGCGACGGCCTCAGTGAGTCTGAGGGTCGCGGATGTAGAGGGTGAGAGTGCAGAACACTATCAGTGAGCGAAGGAGAAAATCCCTGTGTGAGGTAAGGGCCATGAGGTGGCCCCGGCCACGGCAACATCGTGTCGAGAAGGATGATGAGGTATGAGAGTGATCTACCGAGTAATCCTTGGTGGTGGTCTTGTTGGTATAATCATGGAGTAGAAGAGTGTGGGAGGGTGAGATGATCTAGTTCAGTCTCTAAGTGAGGAGAAGACCTATGGACAAGAGCCGAGGGTTGGTTGAACTAGAAAATGAAAATGGTTGTATTGTCCGATTGAGGTGCTTGTGCTAAAGAAGGTTGAGAAATGAGGGTAAAAGGGAAAGCTCCCTTCCCCCTTTGCTTTCATGTGTAAAAGGAGAAAAATGAAAGGAGTGCCTTTTCAATAGAAAAATCTCAAAAGTACCCTCCTGGTTTATCGAGTGCCCAGGCTTTCTTGATTGCCCCTCTGGTCTAGGTGCCTTTTTTCTTTGGTTTGGTTGGCTCAGGTCCGGATAGATGTGGGGATAAATGGATCAGATAATCCTAGTTTTTGCTCTGTCCTAATGGGATGTGTCGGTTCTAGGCAGATGTCAAAGTTTTGAGCCTATCTGATTCCTAGCCTATCGGATGCTCAACCCTGATAGCGGTGGTTGCAGAAGTAAGCCGACCTGAACGGCTGACTTATTGACTTACCGCCCAGGCCATTCTGGCTGTCATTTACTCAAAAAAAGTTTGCCATGCTTGCTTGGGAATTACTGACGCGCTAGCCTTCACACAGTCACGACGGTTCGAACGCAGGTCCTGTTCTGTTCTCCGTAATTAGTTGGGTTCAGCCGAAGTGGGCCTGACTGAAACATCTACAATGATATAAAAGTAGTGCCCTTAAAAAACTTGACATTTGGCCGGCGTACCAGGTAGGTCTCTCACGTCAGGTCAGAGTTTGGCGCTTACGAGATTCGCCAGCGGAGTTTGCCATGCGCCATTGCTGGCCATCACATAACATTCTACCTATTTTTTGGAACATTCGCTCGCCTTGTACACCTGTCCTCATTGTCGCAGAAGGTCGTGGCGACTGGTCAGGTCATCGCCTCGGACAAGTTTGCCCTAGATGTGGAGAGGACGACCACCCACGGTCGCCTGGGTGATTTCGCACTCACACGAAAACCGTGGGTAGGCTTCGCCGGCAACCTCGATCGAGGTGCCAGCAAAGTGATGGTGTCAAAAGCAGACGTCAGCGGCTGCAGTGTAAATTGCAGTTGTGTTGCTTTTGGCGAAGGTCCCAAAGCCTGTCTGCCACGCTGCTGGCTGCTTGCAGGCTGTTGGCTGCCGCTGCATCTTCAGATCTGCTGCTGCTGTGCATGCAAGCTGTGCAATATTGCTGCTCAGGTCGCGTTAGACAGCTCCAGCGCAGTCCGTGCTTAGGTTGTTGCACGCTGTTGCCACTGCTGCTTGCGTGCGATGGCTGTTAGACGCACAGGCTATGTAATGCAGATGCTGATGCCGCTAGACGTGCAAGTTCCGCAACGCTGTTGCTGCTGGTGCAGATCAAAGGCAGCAGATTGCATGCTGCTAGCAAGCTGTACACGTGCAGCTGTTGCTTTTCCAAGCAACAGCACGGATGTTGCCTAGCAACATCCTGCTCGCTGCTGCCACTACGCGTTGATTGCACGCTGCCGTGCGGGCTGCTTGCTGCTGCTGCGCGCTTCAGCCGCTTCAAGCATGGCTGCTTGCTGCTTCTACTGCTGTTTGTTGCTGCTCCAGCTGCTTTCCCTGCGCGCAATGTGACTGCGACGCAGGTGCTGCTACTATGGCTGCTGTTGTTTGCGCGCTACTTGGCTGGCAGCGAGGCCACTCACAGTCTTCTGTCAGAAGGGGTGTGGTGGCTGGTTGTTCAGCCGCTGTTGCCAGATTGAGTGCTGCTGCGTCCCCCATACAGCAGCCTCAGCAGGACCCATTAGAGTATCAATGTTTCCTTAAATCTAATGTTTGCTTTGGAGCCGTCCTTGCTGCTATCGCCAACATGCTTGCGTCTCTCGCAGACTTCTGTCTGCGTGGCGCCACGTGGCGTACCTCAGTTGCATTCCAGATCTTTTCTGCTGCTTTGTTGCTCACACGGCCCCCCTGTGCTCTCATACCATGCTAATATGAGTCTAGGGCATGCAGGCCCATGATGGATGAGACATGAGCTCTGGTGGTGAGCGGGAGGAACACAGTGCCAATACTTGGCTAAGTCTGGAATTAGTAAAATAAGAATCAAGGAGAGAGTATAACGAGCCCTACGATGAGCTAATGTTCTGGGGACTGGTGGCTAGCCCACCAGGCCCCGTCATCCCCGCCGCACCAAAAGGCACGTGCGGGGAATACACATGTCCCAGAACACGAAACCATAAACTGGAGGTCTCCCGAGGCACCTGAACAATCAACCATGTGCCCGGGTCTCGACCGACAGGAAAATATCCAATATGCCCCAAACACAACCAGACTATACGGTGACACACTACCATCACGGTCTAGCCAAGCTAGGCAAGTTCAGGCCTCCCTAGACGCCAAAACACGTAACCAAACGTCTGGGTCTCAGCCACATGCAAGCTACACCTGTCTGACAAAAGGCCTCAATCACAGGACTCAATCAATGCTGCTGGATCTCCCGCAGTACCGGTGCAAACCACCGTGTACCCGGGTCTCGGCCACAGACAGAGTGTACAACCTGTCAGAGACAGTATGCAGTCAATCTCTATGGGGTCTCCCGGAGCACTGGCACAAACCACCAAGTACCCGGGTCTCGACCACCGAGAAAACTCTATAAGACATGCACACATGAACTGAGCTGCTAGAATGCATCACACGTATCACAGAGGGAGTAAGGTAGCCACTGGAGAACAATCAGCACAAGCTGGAGGCTCTCTCTGCACAGGTCTACATGACAGCTCAAAGCCCGTACACCAACACGTCCAGACATCCAAATGCAACACTGTCTGAACCTAGAGATGCAGAATCTTGAGCAGGACACTAAGACTGGTCACCCACATCGGTCCGGCATCGATCAGGGGACAGACAATGCAAAACATGCAAAGCAGGCTGAAAATCCAGTCCACCGAGAAAACTCTAGCAAGTACAAAAAAACTACAGAGCATCCCAGCAAGCACCGGGGACGTCGTGGCAGCTGTCCAGCAGCTGCTGGTGGGTGAAGCCACCACCCGTCGATGCTCCGACGCCAGCTGGGTCTGCATCAGGAATCTGCGAGCATGGACACGGCTGAGTGGTCATAGTAACCTATACAAACAGACGGGTACGACTCACATCACAACACTCCCCCATGACCCGATGGTACGCATGTCCATACACGTGCAGAACAGACACAAGTGCGCAACAAGATGCTCAATGGTCCATGCTCGCACACCCCGCTTCAGCCACTTTCAGGCAAGGGACAAAGCCCGAGAGAACGACTGGCCACCATGAACTTTCTGGGCGCAAGTGCCTTGGTCAAGAAGTTAGCCAGCTGCATGTCTGTGCTGACCCAGATGACGGAGATCTCCTGTCGCTCTACAAGATCATGCACAAAGTGATGCTCAACAAAAATGTGTTCCGTGCATGCATGAAACACACTAGAGTTCTCTGCAATTCAAGAACACTCTGGTTGATACAGCGCAGAACGACGCAATGTACAAACTGACGCAACTCACAAAGTAGACGCTACAGCCACACCGCCTCAACAGCCCCTGCTGCTACAGCAATATACTTAGCCTCTGATGAGCTATGTGCGATAAAACCGTGCTTGCCGCTATGCCACACCACATCGGCGCCACCCAGTAGAAACACGTAGCCTGTCGGAGTGCGCCCATCAAGAATCCACACCCAGTTATTGTCTATGTAGCCGTCGACTACCACCGAATACTACCGTCGAAAGCAGAGCCGGAGGAATGGTGTAGAGACCACGTGTCGCACCACTCGTACAACCGCGTGAAGGGCTCTTGCCCAAGGACACTGTGAAAACTGCGCAAAGCGATTGACGGCAAAGGCAATGTCGGATCGTGTGGTAGTGGCCAAGTAAATCAAAGCGCCAATCAGTCGCAAGTACAAGGTCTAGTCCATTGTCTCCCTCAGCTCAACTGGATCATCCACCTTCAGAGCATCCTGCATGTCTAGTGTGATGGGGGTGGAGGCTATAGGAACTGCACTAAGGAGGTCAACAAATCGCTCCCCCACAACGCTTGCGTACCATGTTTGATGCGACAAGAGTGTCCGCCTCTCCATCTCGAGAAACACCGCTCCAAGACCAAGGTCCTTCATCCTGTAGGCGACCTGAATGACTGCCTTGGCCTCCTTCATGGTCTCCATAGAAGGACACACAATCAGGAGGTCTTCCACGTAGACCAGGATGGCGGTAAAGCTCTCGGTTGTTTGTCTGAGAAAGAGGGATGGGTCAATGTCACTCTGCACGCAACCAGCACGTGTCATTGTGCCGTCGATCTCAAAGTTCTAGCACATGGGTGACTGTTTCAAGCCGTACAAGGCCTTGCACAAGCGCCAGACCTTGTCACAGACCTGGAATCTAGGTGTCTAAACCATGTAGAGCTCCTCCTCTAAGGTGCCATAGAGAAATACGTCGTTCACATCCATCTAGTACAGCTCCCAGACGTGGTCAACAACAACCACGGACATAGCACCAACGGTGGTCATGCGGCCAATGGGTGCGAAGGTGTCAGTGACATCTACACCCTCAATCTACAAGAATCCCTTGGCCGTCAAGTGAGCCTTGTAGCGATCCAGTGTGCCATCAGGCTTTACCTTCTTGCAAAAGATCCCATTGGCCTGTACAACCTTCCGCCCAGGAGGGAGATCGACAAGCTCGTAGACCCCGTGCTCACGGATGGCTCTCAGCTCATCCTCACAAGTAGCACGCCAAGTCTGCATCCTGAGGTGAGAGTGCTTCCTTCAACGTGCCTAGATAAGGCGTCGTTGAGGGAGAGCTCCGGATGGCTCAGACACATGCCTCTGGACTCGGTCTGACCACAGCAAGGTCGCCTGTGGTATCACAAGCGATGAAGAACTCTCAAGAGACCGACTCGTGGCTGACAGGGCATGCCGAATGCACCTCAGTGTAGTCTGCCTGGACACTCAAGCCAAGGGCATTTGTGTTGGGCTCACCACTCTAAACAATGTAAGTTGGACATCTAGGTGTTGAGTCGGCAATCCGCTAAGCCCTGGAGGCCAGTGGTCGGAGACGACCACCGGGCTCGCGGGAGTAGCCCGATGCGGAGGTGCTCATCCCAGGCTACGGAGAAGGCTCCTGGGCCATAGCCGTAGGGGAAACAGGTGCATGCATTGGAGTGGTTGTGACGGAGGGGATTGACACTGGCACGGGATCGAGTGTGCCAGAGGGGACCGATACTGGCACGGGATCACATGTGTCAGAGGGGACCGATACTGGCACGGGATCAGGTGAGCCAAAGGGGTCTGGCATCGGCAGAGGATCATGGGTGTCAGAGGGGACCGACAGTGGCACAAGATCAGGTGTACCATAGGGTTCTGACACCGGCTTGGGATCAAGTGGACCAGAGGGGACTGATGAGGCTACTGGACCCAAAGCCATGATGGCTGAATTGTCCTCAGGCGGAGACCGGACCGCAGGTGAGGATGCCGGGATGGACCCATCCTCAAGACTAGACTCCGCCATCCGCCCAGAAGCCACACAAGTAGGAACGTGGTCGGCAGCCAACGACAGAATGCTGGAAAAGTCGCGGTAGTTGAGAGCCTCAAGGAAGAGAGCATCTCGAGACTCGCCAATGCGATGACAAGCAGGGTCCCAAAAGCACCAGGCCTTTGACCACGGGGAGATACCGAGCAAGGTGCACATACGTCCCCGAGGTGAGACGTTGGACCCTGACTGGTCCTTTGTGTACCAACCGCAGGTGAGAAACCCCCAAATGCAAGCGAGATGGAGATCAGCACGATGGTCAAACCACAACTCGTATGGCGTGACATGGTCTAGAAGCGGACCATGGTGTAAGCGGTTCTAGACCAACGTCATGTAGGATTAGCCCTCAAAGGCGAAGGACTCCGGAAGACCGCACTTAGACCACATAGCACGAACCGCATCCTCCATGGTACAGTTCCAACGCTCATACACACCGTTCTGCTCTGGTGTAGTAGGAGTAAAGAGATGGTGAAGAATTCCGTGCTCAGCAAAGTAGGCATCCATCTCGCCTTAGAACTCGCCACCAGAATCTGAGCGGAACGTGTGTAGGGTGTGACGCGATTTGCGGCGGGTCTATTGCCTCTTGTGGCAGAGGCAATAGACCCACCGCATCCGGATGAAGTCATCTTTCAAAGTGAGAACATATCGACGTAGATCAGAGAGGGACTCAACTAGGAGAGGACCGAGAAGGTCTGAGTGGACCAACTCTAGCGGGTGTAGTGCCCGAGAGGAGGAGTCAGGGTAAGAGCAGTGATGGATGTTACCCTGGGCAAAAAAAAGACAATTGGTCCTGGAAGAATTTCAAAAGGTTGCCGCGTCAAGACCGAGGGCTAGCTGAGTTCGAATGAGCTTGGACACAGTGTCCAAGCTCACATGGCAGAGGCGATGACGTAACAAGCGCTAGTGCTCAGGGGAGAGAACACTAGTGACAAACACACGCGTAGAAGAGAGTGGGGGATAAGAAATAGAGGGAATACAACAAGACACATGATAGAGGTCATCAATAATAGAGGTACGAGGCACAATGGCACATGCTTCAAGAGCAGTCACTCTGGCAGAGTCAACACAGTGCTCAACAGTAAGACCCATCCTGGTACATGCACGAACAGAGAGCAGGCTAAGCATAAGATCAGGGACAAAGAGCACATCAGAAATGTACAAGGGGCTAGACGAACCATCAAACTACACAACGCAACTCCCTGCACATGCAACGACTGAACAGACCCTGTGTGAACAGAATGAATGGACGCAACAGGTTCGAGCACAACAAAGTCACTACGATGATGGGTCATGTGATGGGTGGCACCACAGTCAATGATCCACGTGCCACTCGGCTCACAACTAGTCGTCGACACTAAGAAACATGCCACAGAACATTCTACCTCTGCTAGACACGTAGCAGAAGACTCAGGGCAACGACGAACAGCACAGATATGTGACTTGTCAAGCTCATCGGTACTGTCAGGGCCATCCTCATCACAACCTAACTGAGCTCTACCACAAGCATCACAACGGACAACAGACGTAGTAAGACAAGCTATCTCATGAACACTCAGCTGTGAAAACACACTCGTACCTCCCTAAGTACAAAGTGCCAGCAGCTGTCATTGATCCATGATCGCGCGATCTCAAGGGTCCATATCACCGCTGCTACCTGATGAAACGGATGCATCTGCTGTAATCGTGGTCGCGACGCGTCCCATCCTTGTATCGCTGAAGGAAATCCACTACTTCTGCTCTAGATGAAGGCCAGACATGATCCGAGTCCAGTTGAGGGGCTGCTCACACTCCGTGTAGTGATGAGCGCCTCTATAGTTGTAGCAGTGGACACAACGTCAACTGCCACTACTTGTCGGCTGCTGCTATTATTGCTAACCCTTTCCGTGTTGCTTCTTCCCCTTCTTCCCTTGTACAGCCTCTACAACATCCTGAGTGTGGCTGCTCGGGGTAGATAAGGATGAGGAGGAAGCGGTGGAGGTGGGACTGGTGAGTTGGGACAGAGGCGTAGGAGGGGCCGTAGTCACTGTTGCAACTAGTGGACTCTGCTGATGGGTGATGGCAGCATCACGAGCCGATGTGGCCTGGAGGAAGTAGCGATGGGCCCAAGGCAGGAGGTATAGTGACTCTGACAACTCAGAGAGAGACACACGGTTGAATCCTGAAAAGAGCTTCACGTGGTCCAAGTGCAGCCCCATCATGATGGTGTCAAGTGCCCACAACTGCGTCCCTCCACCAGTCCCGAGGCGCGTGTAAAGGCGCATCGCGCGTTTCTAGTGGTCAGCTGCAAGCTCTGTGGAACCCTGACGGAGGGAGTGAAACTCACGTAGTCAGGTCGCCCTCATGGCATGGGTCTCTATAGCTAGACATTTCAGCGCAAATCTGCTCCAGTTCTGGTCCCGGTCTCACCCAGGAAGGGTCAAAATTCGACCACCGTCTCCTGCGTGGAGGAGACCACGTATTGCTCTCACTATTTTCAGGACCTGGTAAGTGTCGCGGGTCTGGTACTGACTGTGGTAGTAAGGCCAGACGCCCTCGAAATCGACCCACACCTGAAATAAGGTCTCTCAGCGATCGAAGCCCTTGTTGCTGTCATAGTGGGGTGGAGGTGTCTCAAAGTCCGCCTTGAGGCGGGTATGTCCAAATTCACGGGGACAGGGTTTCCCTTGTGGAAATGGCAGTTTGAAATTGTCAAGAACATGCGTGGCTACCTCGACATCCTAAAGGGGATTGAGACAACACCCGCCGATGCGACCGTGACGACGCATGCAGCGGACCTTGTAACATGGACGATGAAGAACAAAATGGCTCTTGCCATTCTTGTGACGTCCATCAATGAGACTCAACACTCCCACATCACAGGATGCACGTTGGCTGCCAAGGCCTACGAAAAACTTGCACGCGTGCATCAATGGAACGCCCTAGCAAACCGACTCTTCATCTTCCAAAGGTTGATGTCGATGAGGGTGAGCAAAGGGGAATCGATACCCACATTTTTGCAGTCATTCGACAACATGCTGTAGGAGGTCCAGCAAATGGAATGGAATCTCGAATCCAACATGCGTGCCATGATCCTTCTAATGGCACTGCCGGAAAGCTGGGGGTCCTTGATCACCGTATTTGACGGTTGGAAGGAGGCACAACTGACGTATGAGGCTGTTGCCGAACACGTCCGCAACGAGTCCATGCAACGCAGTGGTAGTGAGGCAAACATTTCAGCCTATACCTCTCGCTTTGGTGGACAAGGTGCAAGATCTCGCTCCAGTCAAGGCAACAGCGGAAGCGGTAGCGGTGGAGGGAAAGGCAATTGTGGTGGGAAGAGTTCCAAGAAGCCCGGAAAGTGTCACAACTGTGGCAAGGCTGGGCACTGGGCTAGGGACTGCCGTAGTCCCAAGAAAGAAGGTGGGAACAAAGGTGGAAAGGAGAAGAAGGAGCTCACCAACTAGGGGGTTGCCCATGAAGGGCGCAGCGATCCTTAGGCCCCGGGCATTCACCCTCGACTCGGGCACCAACCACCACTTATCAAAAGAGAAGGTTGGATTTGTCTCCATGGCCAAATCTGTCATGCGCATCAAGTGTGTAAACCGCGGCGTCATCCAAGCCATTGGCGAAGGGGACAAGGTGATCAAGATCAACGTGAGTGGTGCAGAGAAGGCGGTCAACCTTCAAAAGGTGGTGTACATGCCCTCCTTTGTAGCCAACTTGCTATCCGTGTCACAAATCACTGACAACAACACGAGAGTGGTGTTTACCAACAAGGAAGTGGCGGCCCTAAAAAATGAGGACATCCAGATTTTGTACACCGAAGACGATCTCATGCTTGAACTTTCAAGAGTCGACGGCCTCTACGTGCTTCAAACCAAAGTCACCAAGGCGTCGGATGAGGGACTCGCATGTGCCACAACGACAGTGGCACCGGAGCCAAAGGATGCACCACCGGCGACCGCTGCGGCCGCCACATCAACCAAGGACACTGACGCTGAGCTGTGGCACCGGCGATTTGGCCATGTGGCCAACAGCACACTACAGAAGAAGCAGGAGCAAGAGATAGTCCGCGGAATGGAAGGATGCACCATGAAGCATGGCGTAGGGTGTGCATTATGTGAACCATGCCTCGAAGCGAAGGCAAAGAAGAAGCCGTTTGGGAGAGGAGGTCAACGAGCGGAGCACGTCTTGGAACTCATACACAGTGACGTGTGTGGACCATTCCGCACACCGTCTAATGGAGGAAGCAAGTACTTCCTGACCTTCATTGACGACCACAGCCGCAAGTTGTGGATCTACTTCCTAAAAACAAAGGGAGAGGTCAAGGAGAAGCTCCTCGAGTTTGTCACCATGGTGGAGCGGTAAATGTCCAAGAAGGTGAAGACGCTTCGAAGTGACAACGGGGGTGAGTACGAGGCATGCAAGCCTTGGCTCAAGCATCATGGCATCCGCCACGAGCAAACCACCCCTTACAATCCCCAAAGCAACGGCGTTGCCGAGAGGATGAAGCAGACCCTACTCGGCATGGTACGAAGCATGCTCTTCGACGCCAAGCTCCCACCTCGCTTTTGGGCAGAAGCAGCAACAACGGTCTGCTACCTCTTGAATCTCAATCCAACAACCGCCTTGTGAAAGCGTGGAAAGGAGCAGGACAAGCAATTGAAGACCCCACAAGAAGCATGGTTGGGAAAGAAACCCAACGCATCTCATCTCAAGGTGTTTGGGTCAACTGCATGGGTGAAGATCCAGTAGGGAGAAGGTGCAGACAAACTAGACGCACGTTCTAGGAAGTGCATCATGGTTGGGTACGACATATCAAACAAAGCCTATCGGCTTTGGGACCAGGCAGCAGGCAAGCTTGTGAGGAGCCGCGACGTCATGTTTGACGAACGCACCCTTGAAAAGGGAGAGCTACTGGACCCAAACCTCGCTCCCAAAGTGGGAGAGTGAATAGTGTTGCTTGAGTCCGGAGACCAAGCACCCGACAACTGGCTCGCTTTGCCAGCAGGTGGTGGGAATGGGAGAGTAGCTGCGGAGGATGATGCAGCATCTGACATGGACGCGGATACAGATGCGTCCAGGGCTTCCGAGTCTGACTTGGAGTCTGACGACTCTTCTGACGACGACGACGACAAACCACCACCTGTGGAAGCACCAGCACCAAAGCAAGAAGCCGCACCACTACCCCGGCGCAGCTTGCGACCAAAGAAAGCACCTTTGCGATATGAGGACAATTGGACTGGCCTTAGCTGGTTGTGCATGGCTCAGGGAGAGCCATCCATAGTGGCATAGGCGATGAATGGCCCAGATGCAGCCAAGTGGAAGGAGGCAGTGGATAGCGAGTTCATGTCCATTGCCAAGAACGACACGCGGGTGCTGGTGGATAGACCCGACAAGGCCCACGTGGTGGGATCCAAGTGGGTCCTCCGAGTGAAGAAGAAGCAAGACGGCAGCATCGACAAGTTCAAGGCAAGGGTAGTGGCTAAGGGGTTCTCTCAACGCCCGGGCTCTGAGTACGATGAGACGTTCACGCCCGTCGTGACCTTTGCCTCCATCCGCTATCTCTTTGGTATTGCAGCCGCAAAGATCCTGGAGATACACCAGATGGACGTCAAGGACAGCTTTCCTTTATGGGAATCTTGACAAGGAAGTGCTGATGGAGGTGCCCAAAGGAGTCGAAGCTCCCAAGGGCAAGGTGTGCAAGTTGGTGAAAGCGCTCTACGGGCTGAAACAGGCCCCAAGGAGGTGGTACAAAGAGATGGAAGGCTTCATGACCGGCCTCTCCTTCGCGCATTGCTAGAATGACCCAAACATGTACGTGTGCGATGATGGGAGAGGGCTGATGCTGATTGCGCTGTACGTGGATGATCTGATCATCTGCTTGTCTTCGGTCGAGCTGCTAGATGAGCTAAAGTCTGACCTCAGCAAAAGGTTCAAGATGAAGGACATGGGTCCTCTCGAGTACTACCTTGGGATTGCCATCCACCGCAACTGAGTAGCAGGCACCATCGAACTCAACCAAACCAAATACATCGGTGAGGTACTGAAGCCCTACCACATGGAAGACTGCAAACCTGTCAGCACCCCAATGACAACCGATGCAAAGCTGAAGGCCTCCATGTCGCCAAGCAATGAAGCAGAACAAAGGAGATGCAAGACATCCCCTACCAGTCCACCGTGGGTAGCATCATGTACGCCATGGTAGGGACTCGTCCGGACATCTGCTATGCTTTGGGACAAGTGAGCAGATTCGTGGCCAACCCTGGGCCACAACATTGGCAGGCAGTCAAGAGCATCTTGCGCTATCTGCAAAAAACACGTCACAAGGGCCTCGTCCTTGGAGACCAAGAAGGAACGGACCCCCTTCGCCTGAAGTGCTACACCGGCGCTGACTGGGGAGGAAATCTCAACGACAGGAAATCCACCTCTGGATACGTGTGCATCTTGAATGGCGCTGCCATCTCATGGGCCAGCAGGAAGCAGGATTGTGTTTCCGTGTCCACGGCTGAGGCAGAGTGCTTTGCTCTGTCTGAGGTGTGCAAGGAGACTCAATGGCTGCGCAGCCTGCTTGGCGAAATGACAGTGCCACAGAAGGACGCCACGGTCGTACACGTGGACAACATGAGCGCCATCTTGATGGCTGAAGACGAGATCATCTCCCGGCGAACGAAGCACATCGACATACGTTACCACTACTCACGCGACCTGGTCATGAAGAACATGGTGGACTTGCAGCACTGCGGAACGAAGAGCATGCTTGCTCACTGGATGACAAAGCCGCTCGAGAGCGACTTACACTATGCAGGCATTCGTGGATTTGGCATAAGGAGTGCGGCAGAGGAAGGGAGCCCCAAGGCATTGATGGAGCCCAGTAAGCGAAAGATGTATTGAATGTTTTTGCCCCTTGTTCAGTGTTGTAGGACGGATCAGGAATGCTCTGCCCCTTGTGGAGGTATGACCCCTAGATCCGTTGTAGTGTGACTCAACTATGCTCTGTCTCTTGTGAGATATGACCTGTGAGTACACCATGTGGGTGAGTGGTTACCTTGGCCATTTTGTTGATTTGGCCAAGTGAGAGGTCATGAGGTCGATCCTGGCCCCATGCATATCTTGTTTGTTGTGGAAGCTTCCAAGAAAGAAAGTCCGTAGCTTCTTGGACGCTACATGGTTGGTCTGTCACCTTGACACTAGGATGCTTATGTGTCAAGCCCACAGTGCAAGTCTATTGGTGACGTGGCTGGTTCAGGCCACTTCCCAGGAATGTGCTTTTGAGTTCTAGGACTGGACAGACAGCTATAAAAGGACTTGTCTTGCATGCTGATCAATCAACCCTTGCTTGATGCTCTCTTGCGTATTGACGACTTGAGCTCTTCTTGAGATGTAATGCTAAGGCGTTAGTACTCTTGAAGGTGAAGTGTATGCCTGATTAAGTTTGGGGTGCATGACACATACCTGCAAAGGAAGAAGGTGTAAGAACCTTTGTGAGCTTTTCGGTTTCGCGGCTTCTCTGCC
>SZWC01002223.1:218536-233110 GCA_023375785.1 Penium margaritaceum
GTGTTGAATGTTTTTGCCCCTTGTTCAGTGTTGTAGGACGGATCAGGAATGCTCTGCCCCTTGTGGAGGTATGACCCCTAGATCCGTTGTAGTGTGACTCAACTATGCTCTGTCTCTTGTGAGATATGACCTGTGAGTACACCATGTGGGTGAGTGGTTACCTTGGCCATTTTGTTGATTTGGCCAAGTGAGAGGTCATGAGGTCGATCCTGGCCCCATGCATATCTTGTTTGCTGTGGAAGCTTCCAAGAAAGAAAGTCCGTAGCTTCTTGGACGCTACATGGTTGGTCTGTCACCTTGACACTAGGATGCTTATGTGTCAAGCCCACAGTGCAAGTCTATTGGTGACGTGGCTGGTTCAGGCCACTTCCCAGGAATGTGCTTTTGAGTTCTAGGACTGGACAGACAGCTATAAAAGGACTTGTCTTGCATGCTGATCAATTAACCCTTGCTTGATGCTCTCTTGCGTATTGACGACTTGAGCTCTTCTTCAGATGTAATGCTAAGGCATTAGTACTCTTGAAGGTGAAGTGTATGCCTGATTAAGTTTGGGGTGCATGACACATGTCAACAAAGGAAGAAGGCCTAAAAACCTTTGTGAGCTTTTCGGTTTCGCGGCTTCTCTGCCAGAGGTGGTTAGCTCAGTAGCTAACAAGATGGACAGAGGTGCAAGGGAGAGATTTGTTGAAATAGTATGCACCTTGTCCACTGCCTAGCTGGCTAGCTACACATACAGACAAGGCAAGAACTGCTCTATGGAGTACATCCCCTTGCTCTGTTCTGAGATGGGCCAGGAATGCACTGCCCATAATGGGTATGTCCCTTGTGGCTCATCATAGGAACTATACCTTTTTGGCTTTGTTGGATAGGCACCGGAGTCTCAAACGAGAGGTCGCGGGTTCAAACCTCGCGACGGCTGCAATTTTCTTTGTGGCCAAAATTGGGACAGGACGCTTCTAGGAAGCTTACTAGAGCCTGCCTTGAGGATGACACTTGGCGGTCTAAGGACGCGCCAAGTAGGACTGTAGGTTGAGACTGGCTCCAGTGGAGCCACTACAAGCAGAAGCTTTAGCAAAGCTCTACAAGCATAAAAGCATGTACCTTGCATGCATCCATTTACAGTTCTTGCTTTTGAGACTCCTCACAGAGTGTCCAACCAAAGGTAGACACTAAAGACCAACATGTGGACTTTGTGAGGTTGCAAACCAAAGGAACCTAAAGTGTAGATCCCTCGTTCGAGGGTGACATGTTATCTTGGTTGCAATACCAAGAGCGGTTGGCGGCCTCCCATGTCGGGACCCGTTTTCTAGACCGTTGCTATCCGGCGCATTGACAGCAACATGGACAAGAGCAGAGGCAACGGCAGGCGAGGGAAGTGACGGAGGGCCGCGGAACAGGCAATCACGCGCAAGCCATGAAGACCCACATGGCCAGAGGAACGAACAAAGATGGTGCCTACACCATGGCTAGACGAGAATTCCATACCCTGATCATTGAGGGTGGTGACGACAAAAGGCTGACCTCCAGATCAGGTACAAAGAAAGCGTTAAGGAAAAACAGATCCCCACCAGGACCAACAAAGAGACCAACGCTGACTCCTTGAACTGGGAGAAGCTTACAAGAGCCCGTGCAAACAAAACAAACAGACCCAACAGGACCAATGGAAACTAAGGAGGAACAAAAGGAGGTCATGTGATGGATGGCACAAAAATCTATGATGAAGAAGCCATAGGACACACAAGTGGAATGCCGTACAAGGCAAACAACAATAGTTCCAAGCGACAGGACAGACGAGAAGTGTGCACCGAGATCATGAAGGAGCGTGAAGTACTGTCAGCCTTCAATTCATGGATGATCATCAGGCCAGGCACCCTGAACACACCCAGACAATAGGACACAAAGGGCTCCATCTCACTCACACAATATTACAGGACAGACCAATCATGTCCTCACCTCCCTGAGAGCGAAGGTGGAGAATTTCAGTGAGATGGCGATCCAGGGCGCCTTCTTCCTTGCGAAGGTCAGAGCAAGGGTCGGAGAAGTGGTCATTGTCACAGGGCCCGGTAGGAACCGTGAAGTGTATAGATGGTGGTCCAAAGTAGGTGGGGTCCAAAGGAGGCGGCACCCACCTTTAGGAGGAGACCTGGTTTGGCTGATGAAGGGCAGCCACAGTGGTACTCAAGGCACTGGTAGAAGAGGAGGAAGAAGAAGGTGGTTCTGCGGTGACGGCTGTAGCTGCAAGAGTGGATATAGTGACCCATGTGCAAGCCCAGTGGACCCGCATGGCTGAGACAAGGTGGGTGTCATCACGAGGTGTAGTGCATTTGGGAGCGGAGTGGCTTGAAGCTCCACAATTCCAATAGGTGATTGCGCCCGGAGTAGAGGACGCAGAAGCGAGCTTCCTACCACGGTCGTGGCCATTGCCTTTGCCACGACCTCGACCACCATCCCACCCCGTCTAGTACCTTGGAGAGCATGGACAGCTAAAGGGGAAAGAGAGGAGGTGGTGGACGAGGAAGAGGATGACCCAGTGGAGAAGGTGGACGATGTGGTAATGGATGCAATAGCAGCACGGTGGAGCCACTTGTATTACAAGTTACTCCACCAATCTATGAGTTGAGCTGTGGTGAACTCGTAGAGCGGACCAACAGTTCATAGGTACTGGCTTAACAGTAAGAGTTCAGATTGTGGTACGTGCAGGTACAAGTAGAAAAACTTAGGAATAAGGCCAGCAGTAATGGAGAGACAGGTAGAGAGGAGACCAAGGGCAGCTTTGTCCAAGTCACACAGGAGGCGCAGGCTGCGTGCCCAGTATGCATTTGCTTATTTGTTTTAGCCCATCTCCCAGGTGTTGAAGTGCACAGTCAGGGCACTCTAGAGGGCATGCCTAGTAACTGTCTTGTGTTGACGAATGAGAGCATAAGCCTCCACTGGGTAGAGGTGCGGCGAGCAAGATCGGCATTATACGTACCAATGTCGTTCAAGGGCTCCTCTGGTCCAGCGTTGATAAGGGCACATATAGCACGAGCTGCCTCACCAGGCTGTGGGGTAAAAGGGGGTTCAGCCATAGGGTCAGGAGGAGATTAGTACTCCCAGAGCATCTCCCCCTGAGACCACGAGTTAAACAAAGTCTCCCACGACAAGAACGAAAGCTTGGCAGTGAACTGCGGAGGAGAGATTTCAAAGTCTTTCTATCGCTGGGGAAGAAGAGAGTGAGTAATGGTAACAGAGGAGAGAGAGAGAGAGAGAGAGAGAGAGAGAGAGAGAGAGAGAGAGAGAGAGAGAGAGAGAGAGAGAGAGAGAGAGAGAGAGAGGTGGGTTAGAGTTGTCATGTGCGGTGCCGATAGGGCTAGAGGACTCAATAGAAGTTAATGGCCAGAGGCATCATGGCAGCAGGAGCAGGAATTTTCTGCAATTGTTCCATCACCATGTTGCCCACAATGGTGGCCAAATCCTTTGGGGCTTCAAGCCCACCTTGGAGTTCTTCCTGAACCCGCCAGCGTACTGCCTGGGCCTCGCTAATTGCTACTTGGAAAACCTCAATAGTCTCTTCAGGGCCAAGCATGATGAGATTGTGCAAAAGGTCGTGCAAGGGAATGGACAAGAGGGTGTGGGGAGGTTTGAATAGATAAGAGAGAGAAGTGGAGAGGCTCACCGGACTAACGGTGAGGGGGAACCATTGTTGCGGCTGATGATGCCAGCATAGAGAATCATGCGTAGATGGCAATTGGGAGGCGAGGAGGCCTGTCACTAAAGCCCCTACCATGACTGCAGACGCAGATGCAATGAGGACGCCGGTGGTCGCGTCGTGGGTGCCGGTCCTGTTGGGGTGAGGACTGCAGCTGTAATAGAGACAAGGATGGAGCTGACTGCACCAGAGGCAGCATCTGCAGGATTAGCGGCGGCAGTGGCGACAACTGAGGAGGCTTCGGCTACCTGTGTTCATACATTGGCTGTGGTGGTTGCAAGAAGAGAAAGCGATGATATGACCTCGGTGTATGCTGTCGTGGCCCTGCTGACTTATGTGATAATAGGACACTAGCAAGTAGGAGCGTGAGATCGACTGGCAGGTCTACGTTGCCCGGCTGGCTCGTGTAGTGGAAGCAAATGTGGTGGCTATACTGGCAGCCGCCACTAGCAGACACAAGCAAGTTGGAAAAAGTTGGCGTGGGATGGAAGATCCGGCACAAGGCCGGGTGCTTCATGCAGCACTGAGGGTACAACGGTGTCTGTAGTAGTAACACCAGCACTTACAACAAAGTCTGGGATAGGGTGTGCTTTGGTGGGTTGCATACCTAGTGGTGGTGATTGGGGAGAAGGGAGATTGTCGGCAATGTAGAACTGCCGGTCGATCTCAAGCTCCTCCTCCTCCTCCCAGTGGGTCGTCTCGTTGTGCCAGTAGGTGGAGGAGAGCATGCAAACCCAGCAAGGGATGTCAAGATCTTCTTTTGGATGTCTTGCCTCACACAAAGCCTCTCTTGCAACAGTGCGGGTGAGGTAACCTCATCGTCGAAGGGCCTGACAAGAGATGGTGAATCCAGTTTTTCTAACGTTGAAGTCACGAGGCGATGCAGATGTAGATGAAGGGATGACGGTGGGCCACCACCAGTCGTAGAAGGTGCAGACAGAGATAGCAGTTCTCAAGAAAAAAGCAGTGCAGACAGCTCGAGTGGTTACGGCCAGGGCGGGAGCAAGTGCCGCCACGGAGAGGGATGCCATAAGTCTCAGACGAGAAGCGACACTTCTAGGTGCACTTGCCATAAGCTAGGGTAGTGAAAGACGTCGTGCTACAGCAACAGGACATGCACGACTCCATAAGGAGCTAGAAACCTATCAGTAGCGTGTTGGTGCAGCAGCTTCAATGTGGGCTTGGCCCCACGCAATTTGCTTTGCACTGCTGCCCCCTTTACACTAGCTTTGACAGTTTGTGAGTGTGAGACGCGCGCTGAGGAGTTAGCACCACAAAGTCAGACATAACTAAATATGGCTGATTAGTAAGTGAGAATAAACAGCAATGGGAGACCCCTCCAAGTTCTAGCTCACCCCCAGCTCTGGAGAGCTTGTTACACAGTTTTTAAGCCAATCAGAAAAACGACCTATTTTCTGGCAGGCAGGGTTTTCTCGGTGAGCACTGCCACACAGCTAACAGCCCAAAACCCGGGCGTCGTCCTTTTTGCCTGAAAACTGGACCATACCATAATACGCACGCAACAAACACAGTCGTGTAGTCAGAATCACCTAGAAGAATAGCAGCAATGAGTTATAGCCGCCTAAATCCAGGCACCATCTACACTAGTCCCTCGTCCCAACAGTGCCCAAATAATATGAAACTTGGACCCTAAGCAGAACATGGTGCTGCAGATGCAACAACGCATTCAGACCCAACACTGGACGCGTGTAGACAGGATATGCAGAGACAGTGACTGCCGGCGGCACGACTATCAAGGAGGTCTGCTGATAGAGCTGAGCACGTTGGAGGGAGGAGGCTCCAGCAAAATGCGTGTAGGCATCAATGTGTGTCAGCTCCACCAGACAACACTCCAGCAGCGTCAAGTCTCGCCGTCAGTCATCTGCATGCCGATGTACACAAGCAGGGAGGACATAACAGAGTACAAAGAGGGATGCGTGAAAACCAGCACTCCCCCATGACTCACAGGCACAGTGCACATAGACGGGCAGAGAGTACGGAGACCAAGTGGACTGGGAGGCAACATCATCAAGAAGAGGAGCAGGTGGGGAGGACAAGACAGAGAACGGAACGGACGAATGTACAGGGTACAACTGCAGCTTCGACTCTGTGATGCATGGCAGGGCAGGGTGACCAGCGACGATGCAACTCACACTTCCCTTGAGAGGAGGGCAAGGCAGTCTGAGCTGGAGTGCAATGAACTACTCCAACTGACGCTCGAGGGTGGAGGGCCCGACAGAGTAGACCGACTGAGACGTGACGGCACCAAAGTCCGGAAAGGAGGAGACAGGCGCCGGTAACACAAGAGTGGGCACCAACAGCTGCGGATGATGCTACAGTTGAGCTGTGAGAGGGTGAAAGGGAGCAGGCGACGTGGACACAACAAGAGCAACAATAGTCACGGCAGCGGTGGCGAGGCGGCACTCACGCTGGCAACGCATGGTGGGGATGACGTACATCTTGTCGGTCGGGAGCGGACAAATGTACCACCCGTGTCCTGGCTGGCCACAATTGTGGCAAACTAAGCTGCCGCCATCAGATCCACTCGACTAATGCTATGGGCCCTTGCCCTTCTTGCCCGTACATTTTTCCTTTCCGGATGATGAGGCGCCAGAGGACGCAGTTGCTACGGGGGATGCAACAGCCACCGAGGCGATGGAAAGAGAGGTGAGGGCCTCCGTGCGCTGGATGCGGGACTCGTGATGAGCCTCCTCGATGCAAAGAAAGAGCTCGTCTGCCCAGGGCATGAGGTTTCCCTGGGGAACCATCACGATGAGAACGTCCTGGGTATAATGGACGAAGATGTCGGCAAACACATTGGTTGCGCCACGCTTGATGGTGAGGAGCGCGGATAGAGGGGGTGGTGCAGCGTCTCCCAGGTCGTGAAGGACGTCCTCCGCCTGTTGCCAGTAGGAGGTGACCGTCTCGGTCTCCCCCATATGGAGGGCGTTGAGCTCCCGAAGCAGACGGCTGGTCTCTGCCTCGCTTGAAAGGCGATGAGGGTGCGTGTGGATGTGTCACGCATCTTCGGGGTCGGGGAGGCCACAAGTGGAGAAGTCGCCGAGGAAGGGCTCGAGAGCAAGACGTGAAGCCGGAGGAGCGACAGGGACGAGGGCACGTACAGCGCGACAAGCATCATATACCTGGTCGGCCTCGGTCGAATCGTAGGACAGGTTGTAGTATGGCCACATACCCTCACCCTACGTCCAGATGCGGAAGCAAAGCTCCTAGCTCCGGAACTGCTTGCCAGCCTAGAGCGGCAAGGGCGGGGTTTCAAAGTCCTCTGGCCTGCGACCAGCACCCAGAGCGGGGCCTAGGACTAAAGACACAGTGTGCCTTTGGCGCTGGGTATGTTCCTACGCCAAATACTCTATGGCAGAGGAGATGGCGAGACAAGCATGCCCGGGTGGAAGGAAGGGCGGCAACTGTTGATGTTGTTGCTGCTACTACTGCAGCAGAGGCTGGATCTGTGTTGTCGTCGGCTGAAGTGCCGCTAGTTGTTGTATCAGCATTGCTAGCTGCAAGTGTATGGCAGCTAGCGGGTCTGTCGAGCCAACAAGGACGACGACAGAGCCTGCAGGATGTTGGTGCTGCTACGGCTGTTGCTGTTGTTGGTGCTGCTATTGCTATTGCAGTTGGAGTTGATGTTGAGGCTGCAATTGTTGCGAGTGCTAGTACTACTGGTGCTGCTGTTGCGGCCGCTGCAGCAGCTGTTAATGCGGCTGCTGCTACTGCTCTTGCTGTTGCTGTAGCAACTGCTTCTGCCGTAGCTGCTGCTTCTGTTGCTGCTGCTGTTGTTGCTATTGCTGTTGTAGCGGCTATTGTTGTGGGAGCTCCTACTACTACAGCAGTGGCAACTGTTGCTACTGTTGTTGCTGTTGCAGCTGCTATAGTTGCTGCAGAAAGGTGGGGGGTTGTGTCCTCCAGCAGAGGAGGACCCCTCCCCACTTTCAGCCATGGTCCTCCCTGTGTAGTCCCCCTCTTTTGTTTTTGTTTTTGTTTTGTTTTGTTTTTTTTGTTGCAGTAGGTGATGATGTCAATGCTGACTTCAGTTGGTGCGGGCTGACGTTATTGTAGCGGCAGTTGCTAAAGCTACTATTGGTGTTGCTGTTGTTGCTACTACTGATTTCAGCAGTGACGTCAGTAGTGACATCACTGTAGTGCTACTACGTACTACGCTGCTACTGCATGCTGCTACTGCTGCCGCTGTGATGTATTGCGACACGCCGCTACCTCTGTTACTGCTACTACAACTGTGTTGCTGCGTGTTGTAGCTACTGCAACTGTTCCTACGACTACAGCAGCTGCTGGTGTTACTGTGTAGTGCTGCTACGCGCTGCTAATGCTACAACAGCTACTGCTGCTATTGCGCTGCTGCACGCTGTTGCTATTGCTGCATCCGTATTGATGTGTGCTGTTGCGGTTGCTGCTACAACAACTGCTATTGCTGCGCTGCTGCACGCTACAACTGCTTCTGCAGCTGCTATGGTTCATGTTGCTGAGGGAGCAACTTTAAGGGTGGGAGTCCTGCCTTCGCTCTCGGCTTTGCTAGTCCCCCCATTTTTGTTTTTTTTTTGTTTCCGGTTTTTTTTTTCTCTTGTCTCGTCACTGGGTGCTATTGCTACTTCTACTCATTGTTGTAGATTCTTGCTGCCGCTGTTGCCTGCTGCTACTACTCAGTACTGTTGGTGCTCGCTGTTGCTGCTGCGTGCTATGGCTGCTACTCCTACTTGCTGCAGCCGTTGCTTGGCGTTGCGAGGTGCTATTGCGAGCTGCTGCTGATGTGAGTTGCTACTACTACAACTCGCTACCGCCGATGTGGGCTGCTATTGCTGCCGCCGTGAGCTACTGCTACTGCAAGCTACTAGTACAAGCTGTTGCTGCTGCTGCTCGCTCATGCCGCTGCTTGCTGCTGCTGCCTGTTGCTGCAGCTCGTAGACAAGAGGGAGAGCAGGGGGGTCACTTCCCTGGCGGTGTAGTTGCCAAGTGTGTCGACGCCGCTCCAACGCCGATCCGTCGTGTTGGCCGCGAGTCCACCACCGCTACCGCGGTCGAGGGGTCAGTGCTGTCGAAAAAACTTCAATAGCATTTCCCCCGTGTCGGGAGTGTTTTGAAGACGCCACCCGGCAAGTCAACACTACCGCAGAAAATCCGGCACCATTCCCCCTGCACGGGTGCATTTTCGGGACCGCCGACGTTGATTGGATCTGTTGTGCTACTTCTGCTTCACTCTGGCTCTTATAACAAGCTAGAAACCTATCAGCAGTGTGTTGGTGCAGAAGCGTCATTGTAGGCTTGGCCCCATGCAAGTTGCTTTGCACTGCTGTCCCCTTCATGCTAGCTCTGACAGTTTGTGAGTGAGAGATGCGCACTGAGGAGTTCGCGCCAAAGTGTCAGACAGAACTGGAAACGATTGATTAGTAAGTGAGAATAAACAACAATGGGAGACCCCTCCAAATTCTACCTCCCCCCCAGCTCTGTAGAGCTTGTTACTCAGTTTTCAAGTCAATCAGAAAAATGACCTATTTTCTGGGAGGCATGGTTTTCTCGGTGAGCCCTGCCACGCAACCAACAGCCCAAAACCCGGGCGTCGTCCGTTTTGCATGAAAACTGGACCATACCACAATAAGCACACTGCAAACGCAGTCGTGTGGTCAGAATCACCTAGAGAAATAACAACAATGAGTCATAGCCGCCTCAACCCAGGCGGCGTCTACGCTAGTCCCCGGTCCCAACAGTGCTCGAATAATATGAAACTTGGATCCTAAGCAGAACATGGCGCTGCAGATGCAACAGCATTTTCAGACTCAGCTTTGGACGCGCGCAGACAGCATATGCAGCGACAATCAATGCCAGCGGCACGGTTGCCGAGGAGGTCTGCCGATGGAGCTGAGCACGTTGGAGGGAGGAGGCTCTAGCAAAATGTGTGTAGGCCTATGCATTCGACGACTCCACCAGACGACACCCAAGCAGCGTTACGTCTCGCCGTCAGTCATCTGCATGTCGATGTACACAAGCCGGGAGGACACAACAGAATACAAAGAGAGACGCGTGAAAACCAACATAAGGTAGGGGCACCCGAAGCAACGTGTTTGGGAGTCACCAGTGGTTGATGGCGGAAAATTTGTGAAGGAGGAGGGCTGCTGCTCGGACAGGGCTGCTGGTGTTGGGAATGCCAATGCGGGCAAGATACCCGCAGCTGTAGTCGAGATAATACTATAGGATCTTGCATCGGCTGCGATGACGCAACTGGTGTCACTAGAGGTGAAGGAGAGGTGGCAGCGGATGTTGGACAATGTGGACTTGCCACGGCCTCAAGGAACATCAATGCGAGCAAGACACCCGTGACGGTGTTCACACGTCATGGATGTGAATTTTACACTTAGACACAACCAATATAAGATGGGAGTCAGGAAGCGAGCATGTAAGCACCGGTAGGCGTGCACCACGTTCGTGCATCACATACAACAGGGCCACACCGCCACCCGGGGGTCGAGCACGCGACCTCTCTCTATTAAACAGAGGATGGCTTCTCACGAGTGCACGGCCAGCGTGCGACATGGTGGGCCCCAAAGGATCAGCAGTCAAGAAGCATATTAGCTCTCCAAAACCCTCATGAAATATGATGTGGACTAGGGCATACTAAATTGTCCGGGGTCATGCCTCCTCCACATTCAAGAACAACAATCAAGAGAGAGGACAACACGTCATGAGTTTATCCCAGACTGGATCCTAGCAACGCTCAGTGGTTGCCAGTAGAGGCTTGAATCATTGACAAGCTCTGGTCTTAGGTGTGAGATCTCCAAGTGAAGCCATTGTCAGTCAATCCCCTGTACATGTGTGGGAGTGCATGTGGTGTAAGACAAGAGGGCATTCCAGATGTGAGAGGCCACGAACTGGACGAGACATCAACAAACACTGAGAAAATGGTCCCCAAGAGCTGGTCACAATTAAAACTTTGGTGGACACGTGAGGACGCACAAGCTAAGGATTATGCTTTTGAAGTAGCCGTTGAGCGTCCGAGTGAGTGGCGACAAGTCAAGAGGTCGCCATACTGACATACCTTAAAGACACACGGACTCAGTGACATGTTCCGACGTGTCGGGAGACCCAATCTTGTTCTTGCATTTCTTGGCGTGCCTATTCCGTGTCGGTCCATTTGGGCGTGATGAGGATGACGAGCCTTGTGGGCTAGCCACCAATCCCCAGCAAATAAGTCCATGGTGGGCTCTGTTGTGAGGTGAGCCATCCTAATTTGTTTTCTCCCTTGTTTCTTA
Source organism: Penium margaritaceum (assembly GCA_023375785.1). Classification (NCBI taxonomy): domain Eukaryota; kingdom Viridiplantae; phylum Streptophyta; class Zygnematophyceae; order Desmidiales; family Peniaceae; genus Penium; species Penium margaritaceum. The sequence goes on from SZWC01002223.1 coordinate 229,502, forward strand.
ATCATGCATGTGAGATGAAGCCAAATGTCTCGTCTGCAATGTCTCGTTTGGGCCTCGAGGTCCCAAAACGATTGGTCCAGTTCTTCCATTACTTCACGTACCAGTGGGTGAGAGTAACAAGTGGAGGGAGGCATAGACGGTGATAATGCCAACTGCCTACCATCAAGCAAGTTGCGGGCTCACTCGGGATGGGCAGCAGTGACCACCATTCGCAAAACTTGAACCAGCCATCATGACAAATTAGGCAGCAAACCAAGCGAACTGGTAAGGACCTAGCCAGCACCCAATTGTCACTCAGAATTAAGCGGGCAGAACGAGGACCTGAGGCGACAACGCAAGAGAGGAACCACATGCTCAGTGAAAGGGTGGCCTGGTACCACAAGCGGTCGACAGCAAAGTCAAGCTTCAGTCCACGCCACTCTTAGTGGACATTTCCCACCAGTGCTCGTCTTGCTAATCAACATGCACTGCTACTGGATATAGTTTGCACTGACAGGAGCTACAATTTTTGTGGCAGCTCCAACCAAGATACTCAATCCTTGGTAAATGACACCCACTTAACACCAGCCAATCAGTCTCCCCGAAGGACGGAGCCAGTCTAAGGATCACACATGTCATCAGCAACCCACATGTGTGAACATGTCCTACCCACAGCTCCTGCTTCCGAGTGTTGTGCTGGAGCAAAGAACGTCATGCCTCCTTGTCAAAGGCTACTTTCCGTGCAAGCTTTTCCGGGTGGTTGCAAAAAGATAACGACCTTTATGGTAGAACCCCCATTTTCATCATGCTTGCATAATCTGAAGGAGGTCTGCCAGATGCCTGGAAAGGACTGGATTCGAGCCAAGGCTTACCGTTGCAGCTCTGGACACATTACGCATTATGTGGGTGGACATGCAAGCACGGACGACAGAGTCACAAGACGAGTCTTCTCTGCAGCAATTGTGCCGAGTGCGGCGTTCCCCAGCCACATGCCCAACATGCCAGCTCAAAGTGCCCTCACGCACGACCTCGGCCCCCTCGACCCCCCCGTCCTCCACCTCGAAACGGTTGACGACCTCCCCCGAAACCCGACCCTCCTCTGCCGCCTCTTCCTCCTCGGCCTCCCCCAAATCCCCCTCTCCCTCCACGACCGCCCTCCCCTCGTCCACCACTCCTTCCTCCTCCCCATCCCCGACCGCCTCCCCTCCCTCGACTGCTGCTCTCACTGTGCCCCCCCCTCCATCCCCGGCCACCGCCACCACCACGGCCACCACGTTCGCCCCCTTGGGAATGCTCTTGCTCATTACCTCCTCCACTGCTCAAATTCTTCCCTTGACTGTCCCCTCGCCCTCCTCTCCCTCTGCCTCTTCCTCCGAACCCTGCATGGCCTCGTCCAACCGGCCCCCTTCCCCTTCCCCTGACACTGCTGCTGTTGCCACTTTCCCTCCTCCCCTCATCGCCTCCATCTCCACCTGTGACCCCATCCATGTCACCAATGCCAAAGTCTCCCGTTCCATCATCCTCATCCTCGTCACTTTCATCATCGCCTCCCTCGTCATCCTCCTCATCACTCCCACCCTCTTCTCTACTTCCTTCATGATCATCTTCTTCTTCTTCTTCACTCTCCCCCTCCACCCCATCATCGGAGTCAATCCCATTCGCTTCCGGAGGTTTTNGAGTCTTTCCCTCGTCATCATCGCTGTCGTCTTCCTCATCGTCCGACAAGACCAGGTCCTCTAGCCTGTCCTCATCTTCCCCTTCCTCTCCCTCACCCCCATCATCCGTCCTGCTCACAACCATCCATGGAGCAGAAAACAAGAGAGGGAGTAAGTGAAAGCCGTTCCCCAACATGCCGCTCAAAAATCTGCAATTTTCAACTGGGAAAAGACCACGAAGTTGCTTGCATTCGATCGCATATTCCAACGTTTCACGCGAAAAAACAACGTTCTGATGAAACCGTTTGCAAGCACTGTCCACAATTGCGACGACATTGAGGCTGAACACACAGACTGTGATGCAAGACAAACGTCTATGCAGCCTTGCTGCCTTGGCCTGCACATACATGCCTCCGTGGTCTACTGCACACCTCTTCACTCGTTTGAACAGTCATCCATGACATGGCATGGGCACAACATGAGCACCCTGCCATGCCATGTCCTGCCATGCTACGTCCTGCCATGCCACAACCCACAACACCATCTGCAAAGTGTAGAAGCACAGCAATGTGAGCTCAAGAGAATCTGCAGAAACGTTTGCTCAATGCTATGAGCTACAACTGAACCAAAGCACACACACACTTATGAAGCAGCTGCCATCCAACGCACTGCCTGTGAAGACACGTGCACCCATGGGCCAGTCGTCGTTAGACTGACCCTCCAGTCTCCGTTGGCAATGTGCTTCGCTTTCCGGTTCTCTGAACGACGACAGACAGAAAGTGAGAGCCCCGTTCTTTTTCCCAGGAACAGACACACTACTCACTCGCACAAACCACTCAAACAAACATACCACCCACACGCGCACACACCACTTGGCGACACCCCAACACCACTTGCAAGATGTGAGTTTCATCTCCTGCTCTCACTCACCTCGACCTCTTTGCCAGAAACGGCACAAATGAGGGGTTCTCGTCACCGCCCCCGTCGCCGCCGCTGCTGCCAACCCGCCCCTCTTCGCTTCTGCCTCGCTTCTTCCCCTTGTTGCTGGTCTCGCCTCCGTCGCTCCCATCACTTTCCCCTTCGTCGTCTTCAACGTCGTCGTCCTCCGCGTCATCCACATCATCGTCATCGTCGTCGCTGCCCCCACCACCGACCAACACCCTGGATGAGCCACCGGAATGAAAGGGCGATGCCAAGTTGGCCGTGTCTCACTTGCAAAGAAGCCAGTGCACAGCAGCACCAACAGGCTGCCAGAAGCTGCACAGCTGACGCATTTGCCTTCGTCACGTTCAAACTTGAATGCAGTCATCCACCTCAATACCACCATCTTGGCTACTGCGGTTGCATGGCCTAATTGCAATCGCAGTCGCAGCCACCGTCGCAGTCACAGCGGCCGTCACTTGTCGCATCACATCCTCGGCCGTGCCGGTCTTGCAGGCTGTTGGCCTGCAAGACCGTGCGGTCACACAAGCTTGTGCCACACAACCCGCCGATGGCAGATGGCAGACGTCGGACGACATGTCAAGAGCAAATGCAAACAAATGTGACGAGCTGTCACGACTCCACATAGGGACGAGCCAACCAGACAGGGTACAGCTGTACATGTCAACCAGTCTCCCCTTCTGCTTCATGGTCCTCGTTTCCAAAGTTCTAGATCTCCAGTGGCTTTGCAAAGAGGCTCAAAAACGGTGACTTGCCGCTGATTCCTCCCATGAGAGCTTGGAATGTCGTACGGCTGCGCCTTGCTCAACATGGCACAGCATTCATTCACCCTCAAACATCTAGTGAGGCAGGGCAACGACATGAGCAGAGCAGCAAGAGAGCTCTACTGGTGAGCATGTGGTGGGCAAGATGGTGGGCATATAGTAGGCAAGATGGTGGGCATGTGGTAGGCAAGATGGTGGGCAAGATGTTGGGGATACAAACCTATGACATGTGTTGCAAACATGCCTAAGAAGTGTTTGCCTGGCACGGC
>SZWC01002224.1:4104-17668 GCA_023375785.1 Penium margaritaceum
CCAAGCACGCGACGTTTGCTTGAGGCCGTACAACAACTTCAGCAGCTTGCAAACCAGGTGCTCCTGGCCATCAACGACGAACTCTTCCGGTTGCTCCATGTAGATCTCCTCCTCCAAGTCACCATTCAAGAATGCCGTCTTGACATCCATGTGGTGAACCTCGAAGTCCTCAGCTGCTGCATAAGAGAGGAGCGTGCGCACAGAGGCAAACTTTGCAACAGGGGAAATTTTTTTTGTGTAGTCGATGCCCTCCTGCTGCGAGTAGCCCTTGGCGACCAGCCTCGACTTGTATTTTTCCAGGTTGCCATCTGCTCCCCAATTCTTCTTGAACACCCACTTGCACTTGATCACCTTGCGTCCAGGTGGACACTTAGTCAGGTCCCACGTACCGTTGTCCAGCTGCGACTGTATCTCTTGCTGCACGGCTTGCGCCCAATCTGCTGCATCAGCTGCAGCCATGGCTCATCTGAATCTGCTGGAAGTGTAACGTTCATCTGCTCTGGTTTTTGCAGCATCCAGAAATGGCCGCGCTCACCAGGCTTGTAGTGCACCCTAAGAGGATACCTGCGACCTGTTGCTGGGGCGTTAGCAGGCGGCTGGCGCGGTGCTGCTGGTACAACTGCTGCTGCTGGTGGTGCTACATCTCCCTCCTCTGCTTCTGCCGATGAGGCTGTTGTATCTGCTGCATCAGACATGGGAGAGTAGAGTGATTCTCCCACTGTCACAGTAGAGCAAGGATCGGGAGAGACTGGATCAGGAAGGATTTCTGCTCCCATTGTCTCGACAGCTATTGGTTCTGCTGCCTCTTCACAGACAATGTTGGTGCCGATGACGCTACTCTCGTTGAAGACGACATCCCTGGAGATGATGACGTGGCCTGTATCCCTCTCGTAGAGTTGATGGGTCTTGCTTGCCACGTCGAAGCGAATCATCAGCATCTGCGCACTCTTTGCGTCCCATTTCTGCCGCTTCTCCTTGGGCACGTGCGTGTGCGCCAGGCTAACAATTGCTCGAAGATGACCCACGCTCGGTTTCTTGCCGAACCACGCCTCGTACAGCGTCCTCTGCTCCAGCGCCTTAGTTGGACTACGGTTATTAATGTAGACCACAGTGCTCACGGCTTCAGCCCAGAAGTCGTAGGTCAGCCGAGCCGCGTGTAGCATGGAGCGCGCCGACTCCACAATGGTACGGTTGGTGCGTTCTGCTACACCGTTCTGCTACGGCGAGTACGGCATAGTCTGCTGCGCCTTGATGCCAGCTGCTACGAGGTAGTCGTGCAACTCCTTGCTCAGGTACTCTCCACCGCGATCGCTGCGCAGCGCCTTGATATTCTTGCCAGTCTGGTTCTCCACCATGGCCTTGAACTCCTTGAACCTGTCAAAGCACTAGTCCTTGGAAGGAAGGAAGTACACAGAAGTGTAACGGCTGAAATCATCAATGAAGGTCAGGAAATACCTAGAGCCTCCAAATCTCTGGGTCTGCATCGGTCCGCACAAGTCCGTGTGGACTAGCTCCAACTCCTCTTTCGCACGCTCCCCTGCTTCAGAGAACGCCTCCCGGTGCTGCTTCCCCTCCAAACAGCCGATGCACAACTGTTGCTTAAAGTTAAAGATGGTAGGCAGGTTACGCACCATCTGCTTTGCTTGAAGCTGCTGCAAGGCGCGCATGCTTATGTGGCCGTAGCGCGCATGCCAGATCTCGCCATCTGTCGCCTACACCACTGCTGCAAGACTCTGCTCACGCGGGATCTTGGTCGCCACCAGCAGGCAGTACATGTCGCCCTCCTTCACCGACCTGGCCAACTGCTTCCCTGTATCCTTCTTCAGGATGTAGCCATAGTCATCATCAAAGACGACGCGTAGTCCTGTGTTTTTAAGAGAGGAGACTGGAGAAGGTTGAATGCAGCATCACGTACATACAGCATGCCATGGAACACTCCCATTTCAATGCCACGTGGGGTCTCCAACCACATCTCCACAATCGCAATCCCCTCAGCATACACCACCCGATCATCACCCATAGCGATAGGACGGGGAGGGATGGACAGCAGCTGCGTAAACCACTCCTTGTGATATGTGAGGCTCTTGGTACACCCCGAGTCCTTGTACCATGCGAGATCCGCCTTCTCCACCTGTGACATGTCCGACTTCGCCATGAAGAGACGGTCGCGCACCTCCTTGGCCACATTCATGTTGCCAAAGTGGCGCACACCAGCCTGGTTTTGGTACTTCTGCTGTTGCTGTTGACGCTGCTGTGACTGCTGCTGCTGCTGTTGCTGCTTTTGCTGCTGCTGCTGCGATGACTGCTGCTGTTGCTGCTCCTTCTGGTCCCTCTTGAGCTTGAAAGACTCCTTTTTGTAGTGTCCCTCTTTCTGGCAGTGGTGGCATTTGCCTTTCTTTTTGCCTCTCTGCGGCCCAGACTGCTGCTGCTATTGCAAGTTGCTTGAGCTCGTGGCCACAAAAGCTGCTTCACCGCTGCCGTTGCCATTGCGCTTTGCTGCATTGCAACGAAATTCCACCCGCACCAGGTGTGTGCAGATGAAGTCGAGGTCGAGAGTTAGCTGGCACTCCAGCATCTCTCGCACCGTGTCATAGCTGGTTGGGAGTCCCCTCAGTAAGAGGAGGATGAAGTACGTCTCTTCCACAGGGTTGCCGGCCGCTCTTTGCTGCTTCGCCAGCTCCTTTGCCATGTCCAGGTACGCCTCCATCCCTTCACCACTCTGCATTTTCAGTGCCATCATCTTTTCCTCCAAAAGTATGAGGAATGCAGGATCCTTGCTTTCATACTTCTTGCACAACGTGTCCCACCCCTCCTTTGCTGTAGCCTTATCACTCACGTACTAAAGATGCGGGTAAGAGATGGTATTGACAAGCAACCTGTAGGCCTGCCTGTCCTTCTTCTTCCACTCCTCATACGCCGCTCGTATAGCTGCAGAAGAACCCACATCAGCTGCACCCTTTTGCGGCGTCTTTCCCGCCACCACCTGCGCTTCGGTGATGCCTTTTGCCTGTGGAGGCGGAACGCGCTCGTCGCCGCTCACCACCTCCCACAAGCCCCTCTCCTCCAAGAGGAGGCGGGTACGGATTTTCCAAAACGTGAAGTTGGCGCGTCCTTCCAGCGTCGCCAAGGGCTGGGCTGTTGTTACCACTTCTGCTGCAACCATTTTGAGCTTTGGTGATGCTCAACGCTGCCCTTGGGTGGCGGCGCTACCCCTGCTTCTGCTGCTGCTTCTGCCAGAAATCTGTCTGAAAGAAAATGGAATGTAGATGCCACGAGACTGGGAATTTGGAAAACATAAGCCCACCACTGGAAAATTCAGCTCAAAACCTTTCAGATCAACCCATAAAACAGGGTCATCAGCTAGAGAATTTGAAAGATATGCCCTCTTGAAAACAGGGTGTGCTTCTGCTCCTACTCCAACTCAGACCAGCAAACTTGTAAACGACGTTTCTCCCAAACGAATCAATGGAATGCAAATATTTTTGCACCAATGGAAAGCTTAGGAAAAATACTACAATTCGCATGTGCCACCTTTTTAAATCTGACAAAGAAACGAGAGAGTTATGGCTATCACAAGGCGACACTCTTACTCAAAGAGAAGAGTGTAGCCCTGGCCGACCTCGTTTTGAGCATAACTCTCAATCTGCTTGTAGGATCTTCGCGATCTTGGGCTCGTTGGAAATCTTGTCTCACGAACTTTAAGATCCTGTGGTTGATTGTCGAATTTGGTCAATTTTCGACCCTAACCCGTCACTCTCAAAGTGACGGCCTGTGCTGGCTGAATCTGTCAAAATCTGGCTCTGATACCAAATGTTGGGTCTGCAGAAGAGAGGGAGCTTTGGAGCGGCGAGCATGTGGGACTGAAAGGGCATCACTTGTGCAGAAGAATCGTTGTTGAATCAATCAAAATGATAGAGTACATTTGAGCTACAACTTGGGCAAGTCAGCCCTCTCACAAGCCACACCACTTAGCCATGGAGGCTAAAGCTCACACACTAGAGTTCACAATCTCACACNTCTGACAAAGAAACGAGAGAGTTATGGCTATCACAAGGCGACAGTCTTACTCAAAGAGAAGAGTGTAGCCCTGGCCAACCTCGTTTTGAGCATAACTCTCAATCTGCTTGTAGGATCTTCGCGATCTTGGGCTCGTTGGAAATCTTGTCTCACGAACTTTAAGATCCTGTGGTTGATTGTCGAATTTGGTCAATTTTCGACCCTAACCCGTCACTCTCAAAGTGACGGCCTGTGCTGGCTGAATCTGTCAAAATCTGGCTCTGATACCAAATGTTGGGTCTGCAGAAGAGAGGGAGCTTTGGAGCGGCGAGCATGTGGGACTGAAAGGGCATCACTTGTGCAGAAGAATCGTTGTTGAATCAATCAAAATGATAGAGTACATTTGAGCTACAACTTGGGCAAGTCAGCCCTCTCACAAGCCACACCACTTAGCCATGGAGGCTAAAGCTCACACACTAGAGTTCACAATCTCACACAAGGGAGGAAATCAGCCTAACAATCAGGCTGACCAGTCACACACGACCTAGAGAGCTAGAGAATGCTCTCATGGCACACTCCTAGTGGTTACATCACCCACAAACCCATGGAGAATCGCCATGTGTCCATGGCTAGCACACCAGGATCTCACCTCACCTAAAAAGTAAGGAGAGGTACCTTTATCCTAGTCAGCACACTCTAATAAGGCAATCCTAAGACCAAGGACCTTTTGGATATTTCTCCCATCAGGTCTTCACCCTGGACCTCTTGTCTTTTTCTTTTCTCAAGCTAAGGCATCGAGCCATCGCGCATGGCCACCCAGACATTGGCGGTCTATGACCCCTGAAAGTTCGAAAATTCATATCTCCCAATTCGACCGTTGGATCGGCCTCAAACTTGGACAGTAGATAATTTGCCACCTGACGATCGGAGTAGGCATCTGGAATTCTCCTGGAACTTGCTCTTGTGGACCTGAAGTTGAGCCGGATGGCTCCTTTCCCAACAGACTGTACATGGTGCTCAGGATTCTTAGCTAGTGTGATTGCGCTCTCGTTGTCAATGCGCACCGGAACTAGAACTGTTGTACTCCAACTCATCTCCATCATGAGACGCTGGAGCCAAACTGCTTCCTTGGCTCCAAAGCTGAAAGAGACGTACTCAGCTTCTGTGCTTGAGGCGGCCACGACCACTTGCCGCTTGCTGCACCAGATGATGGGCCCACCATTCATGAGGAACACATGTCCAGAGATGGACTTGCGATCCTCAGGATTTGAAGCCCAATCTGCGTCTGTGTAGTCGATGATGCTATTGTCATTGCGGTTGTAGGTGATACCGATGTTGATGGTTCTTGCAAGGTAGCGGATGATCTGCTTCACTGTCTTCTGATGCTCAGGTCCAGGATTAGCCATATGCTGGCTTATAGCGCTCACAACGTGTGCGAGGTCCGACCTCGTTGCCACCATTAGCTACATGAGACTGCCGACGGCGCTTTTGTACTTCTGCTGCTCACTTGTACCTGCTTTTCCACTGAAAGTCAGGAGGTACTGCCGCGTCTCAAGCCGCGTGCCGATGGATTTTGCCTTTGCCATGCCGAACCACTTCAGGACATCCTCGATGTACGGACTCTGCTGTAGCAAGAAAGAGCGTGACTTGTGGTCACACTTGATCTAGATGCCATGGAAGTATAATGCCTTCTTGAGATCAGACATCTGGAAGTGCTCCTGCATGGCCTCCTTCAACTCCTATAGTGCAGACATGCTGTTGGAAAGGAGGAACATGTCATCCACATAGACAATGATGATGACGATCTCATGCTCATGGTACTCGTGATACACGATGTAGTCATACTCGCTGCGCTCAAACCCCATGCACTGTAGCACCGTATCCATCTTCTGATTCCAAGCACGCGACGCTTGCTTGAGGCCGTACAGCGACTTCTACAGCTTGCAAACCATGTACTCCTGGCCATCCATGACGAACCCCTCTGGCTACTCCATGGAAATTTTCTCCTCCAACTCACCATCTAAGAATACCGTCTTGACATCCATGTGGTGAACTTCAAAGTCCTCAGCATCTGCATAAGAGAGGAGTGTGCGCACCAAGGTAAACTTTGCAATAAAGGCAAAGGTTTCTGTGTAGTCAATCCCCTCTTGCTGCGAGAAGTCCTTGGTAACCAGCCTTGCCTTGTACTTTTGTTAGTTGTTAACTGCTCCTTGCTTCTTCTTGAACACCCTCTTGCTCTTGATCACCTTGCATCTAGGTGGATGCTCAGTCAACTCCCACGTGCCAATATCCAGCTACGACTTCATCTCTTGCTGCATACCTCTTTCCCAATCTATTGCATTTGTGTTGGGAAAGGAGCCATCCGACTTAGTTTCGGGTCCACAGGAGCAAGTTATAGGAAACTATCAGATGCCTGCTTCAATCGTCAATCAAACTTCCTTATTGGAAAGATCAGGTGGTAAATTATCTGTGGTCCAAGTTTCAGGCCGATCCAACGGTCGGATTGGGAGATATGAATTTTCAAAGTTTCCGGGGTCATGGACTGCCGATGTCTGGGTGGCCATGGGTGATGGCTCCATGCCTTAGCTTGAGAAAAGAAAAAAGGCAAGAGGTCCAGGATCAAGACCTGATGGGAGAAATATCCAAAAAGGTCCTTGGTCTTAGGATTGCTTTGTCAGAGTGTGCTGACGAGGATAAAGGTACCTCTCCTTACGTTTTAGGTGAGGTGAGATCCTTGTGTGCTAGCCATGGACACATGGCAATTCACCATGGGTTAGTGGGTGATGTGACCACTAGGAGTGTGCCATGAAAGCGTTCTCTAGCTCTCTAGGTCGTGTGTGACTGGTCAGTTTGATTGTTAGGCTGATTTCCTCCCTTGTGTGAGATTGTGGACTCTAGTGTGTGAGCCTTAGCCTCCATGGCTAAGTGGTGTGGCTTGTGAGAGGGCTGACTTGCCCAAGCTCTAGCTCTATATGTACTCCATCATTTTGAGTGATTGAACAACCATTCTTTAGCACAACGGATGCCCTTTGAGTCCCACATGCTCTCTGCTCCAAGACTCCCTCTCTCCTCCAGATCCAACATTTGGTATCAGAGCCAAGTTCTGCTAGTTTCAGCCAGCACAGACCATCACTTTGAAAGTGATGGATTAAGATCAAACCTTGATCAAAGTTGACCATCGGCCACAGGCACCTCAAGTTTGTAAGACAAGCTTTCCAACGAGCCAAGAATCGCGAAGATCCAACGGTCGGATTGAGAGTTATGTTCAAAACGAGGTCGGCCAGGGCTACACTCTTCTCTATGAGTAAGAATGTCGTCTTGTGATGACCATAACTCTCTCGTTTCTCTGTCAACATTAACAGGTGGTACATGCGAATTGCAGTAATTTTCCTAAGATTTCCATTGGTGCAAAAAGACTTGCATTCCGTTGATTCGTTTGGGAGAAACGCCGTTTACAAGACGGCTGGTCTGAGTTGGAGTAGGAGCAGAAGCATACCCTGTTTTCAAGAGGGCATATCCTTCAAAATCTCCTGTTGATGACCTTGTTTTATGGGTCGATCGGAAAGGTTTTGAGCTGAATTTTCTAGTGGTGGGCTCCGTTTTTCCAAATTACCAGTGTGCTGGCATCTACATTCCATTTTCTGTCAGACAGATTTCTGGCAGAAGCANAGACGCCGCAGAAAGGTGCAGCAGATGCAAGTCAATCTACAACTGCAGCAGCGACATATGAGGAGTGGAAGAAGAAGTACAGGCAGCCTACAGGTTACTTGTCAACACCATCTCCAACCCACATCTTCAGTACCTGAATGACAAGGCTACTGCAAAGGAGGGATGGGACACGTTGTGGAAGAAGTATGAGAGCAAGGATCCTACATTCCTCATGCTTTTGGAGGAGAAGATGATGGCGCTAAAAATGCAGGATGGTGAAGGGATGGAGGCGTGGCTGAGAGTGGCTGGCAACCCTGTGGTAGAGATGCGCTTCATCCTCCTCTTGCTGAGGGGACTCCCAACCAGCTACGATACGGTGCGAGAGACACTGGAGTGCCAACCCACTCTCGACCTAGACTTCATCTGTACACACTTGGAGCAGGTCGAATTGCGTCGCAATACAGCAAAGCGCAATTGCGGCGGCAACAACGAAGCAACTTTTATAGCCACGAGCTCACGCAACCAGCAGTTGCAGCAGCAGTCTCGGCAGCAGAGAGGCAAAAATAAAGGCAAATACCACTACTGCTAGAAAGAGGGACACTATAAAAAGGAGTGTTTCAAGCTTAAGAGAGACCAGAAGGAGCAGCAGCAGTAGGAGCAAAAGCAGCAGTCTCCATAGCAGCAACAGCAGCAGTCACAACAGCGTCAGCAGCAGCAGTAGCAGCAAAACTAGGCTGGTGTGTGCCACTTTGACAACACGAATGTGGCCAAGGAGGTGCACGATCATCTCTTCATGGCGAAGTCTGACATGTCGCAGGTGGAGAACGCAGATCTCGCATGGTAGGACTCACGATGTACCAAGAGCCTGACGCATCACAAGGAGTGGTTTACACAGCTGCTGTCCATCCCTCTCCGTCCTATCGCTATGGGTGATGATCGGGTAGTGTATGCTGAGAGGATTGGGATTGTGGAGATGTGGTTGGAGACCCCGCGTGGCATTGAAGTGGGAGTGTTCCATGGCGTGTTGTATGTACCTGATGCTGCATTCAACCTCCTCTCAGTCTCCTCTCTCACCAATACAGGTCTACGTGTCGTCTTTGACGATGACTATGGCTACATACTCAACAAGGATACTGGAGAGGAGTTGGCCCGGTCGGTGAAGGAGGGCGACATGTACCGCCTGCTGGGGGCGACCAAGATCCCGTGTGAGCAGAGTCTTACAGTAGTGGTGAAGGCAACAAATGGGGAGATCTGGCATGCACGCTATGGCTACATCGCCATGCGCGCCTTGCAGCAGCTTCAAGCGAAGCAGATGGTACGTGACTTGCCCACCATCTCCAACTTTGAGCAGCACCTGTACATCGGCTGTTAGGAAGGGAAGCAGTATCGTGAGGCGTTCTCTGGAGAAGAAGAGCGTGCAAAGGAGGTACTGGAGCTGGTCCACACAGACTTGTGTGGCTAGATACAGACCTAGGGCTTTGGAGGCTCTAGGTATTTTCTGACCTTCATTAATGATTTCAGCCGTTACACTGCTGTGTACTTCCATGCTTCCAAGGACCAGTGCTTTGACAGGTTCAAGGAGTTCAAGGCAATGGTGGAGAACCAGACTGGCAAGAAGATCAAGATGCTACGCAACGACCACGGTGGATAGTACCTGAGTAAGGATTTCCAGGACTACCTCGCAGCACCTGGCATCATGGTACAGCGCACTGCGCCATACTCGCCGCAGCAGAACGGTGTAGCAGAACGCTACATCGCACTATCGTTGAGTCGGTGCGCTCCATGCTTCACGCGGCTCGGCCGACCTACGACTTCTAGGCCGAAGCCGTGAGCACTGCGGTGTACATCAAGAACCGTAGTCCAACTAAGGCGTTGGAGCAGATGACACCGTACGAGGTGTGGTTTGGCAAGAAGCGTGGGTCATCTTTGCGCGTTTGGCAGCTTAGCATACATGCACGTGCCAAAGGAGAAGCGGCAGGAGTGGGACGTAAAGAGCGTGCAGATGATGATGATTGGCTATGACATGGGAAGCAAGGCCTATCGCCTCTACGAGAGGGATATGGGCCACATCATCATCTCCAAGGATGTCATCTTCAACAAGAGTAGCGTCATCGGTACCAACATTGTCTCTGAAGAGGCAGCAAAACCAGCAGCTAACGAGGTAGTGGGAGCAGATATCCTTCCTGACCTAGTCTCTCCTGATCCTTCCTCCACTATGACAGTGGGAGAACCAGTCTATTCTCCCATGTCTGATGTAGTAGATAGAGCGATCTCATCTACAGAAGCAGAGGAAGAAGATGCCGCACCACCAGCAGCAGCAGTTGTGCCAGCAGCACCGCGCCAGCCACTCGCTAACGCGTCAGTACCAGGTTGCGGGTGTCCTCTTAGGGTGCGCTACAAGTCTGGTGAGCGCGGCCATTTCTGGATGCTGCAAAAACTAGAGCAGATGAACGTGGCAGTTGCAGCAGCTTCAGATGAGCCAGCATCATACAAGGAGGCCATGGCTAGACCTGATGTAGCAGATTGGGCGTAAGCCGTGCAGCAAGAGATACAGTCGCAGCTAGACAACAGCATGTGGGAGCTGACTGAGCTGACTGCAAGTGGGTGTTCAAGAAGAAGCGAGGAGCAGATGACAACCTGGAAAAATACAAGACGAGGCTGGTCGCCAAGGGCTACTCGCAGCAGGTTGGCATCGACTACACGGAAACCTTTGCTCCTGTTGCAAAGTTTGCCTCTATGCGCACGATCCTTTCTTATGCAGCAGCTAAGGACTTCGAGATTCACCACAAGGATGTCAAGAGGACATTCTTGAACGGTGACTTAGAGGAGGAGATCTACATGGAGTAGCCAGAAGGGTTTGTCATGGATGGCCAGGAGTACCTGGTTTACAAGCTGCAAAATTCGCTAGACATGGAGGTGGTTAGCGTAGCTGAGGCGTAGGGGAGCTCCATCTCCACAGGCAAAAGACATCACCGTAGCTGAGGTGGTAGTGGGGAAGACGACGCAAAAAGGTACAGCAGATGCAAGTTCATCTACAACTGTAGTAGCGATGTATGAGGACTGGAAGAAGAAGAAGGACAGGGAGGCCAACAGGTTGCTTTTCAACACCATCTCCAACCCGCATATTCAGTACATGAGTGACAAGGCTACTGCAAAGAAGAAATGGGACACGTTGTGCAAGAAGTATGAGAGCAAGGATCCTGCATTCCTCATGCTTTTGGAGGAGAAGATGATGGCGCTAAAAATGCAGGATGGTGAAGGGATGGAGGCGTACCTGGACAAGGAAAAGGAGCTAGCAAAGCAGCTGAGAGTGGCTGGCAATCCTGTGGAAGAGACGCGCTTCATCCTCCTCTTGCTGAGGGGACTCCCAACCAGCTACGACACGGTGCGAGAGACGCTGGAGTGCCAACCCACTCTCGACCTCGACTTCATCTACACACACATGGTGTAGGTGGAATTCCGTTGCAATGCATCAAAGCGCAATGGCGGCGGCAACAACGAAGCAACTTTTGTAGTCACGAGCCCACGCAACCAACAGCGGCAGCAGTAGTCTGGACAGCAGAGAGGCAAAAAGAAAGGCAAATGCCACTACTACCAGAAAGAGGGACACTATAGAAAGGAGTGTTTCAAGCTCGAGAGGGACCAGAAGGAGTAGCAGCAGCAGCAGCAGCAAAAGCAGCAGTCTCTACAACAACAACAGCAGCAGTCGCAACAGCGTCAGTAGCAGCAGTAGTAGCAAAACAAGGCTGGTGTGCGCCACTTTCACAACATGAATGTGGCCAAGGAGGTGCACGATCATCTCTTCATGGCGAAGTCTGACATGTCGCAGGTGAGAAGGCGGATCTCGCATGGTAGGACTCAGGATGTACCAAGAGCCTGACACATCATAAGGAGTGGTTTACACAGCTGCTATCCATCCCTCTCTGTCCTATCGCTATGGGTGATGATCGGGTGGTGGTTGCTGAGGGGATTGGGATTGTGGAGATGTGGTTGGAGACCCCACGTGGCATTGAAGTTGGAGTGTTCCATGGCGTGCTGTATGTACCTGATGCTGCATTCAACCTCCTCTCAGTCTCCTCTCTCACCAACACAGGTCTACATGTCGTCTTTGACGATGAATAGGGCTACATCCTCAATAAAGATATTGGAGAGGAGTTGGCCCGGTCAGTGAAGAGGGCGATATGTACCGCCTGCTGGGGGCGACCAAGATCTTGTGTGAGCAGAGTCTTACAGCAGTGGTGAAGGCAACAAATGTGGAGATCTGGCATGCACGCTATGGCCACATCGCCATGCGCACCTTGCAGCAGCTTCAAGCGAAGCAGATGGTACGTGACTTGCCCACCATCTCCAACTATGAGCAGCACCTGTGCATCGGCTTTTAGGAAGGGAATCAGTATCGTGAGGCATTCTATGGAGAAGGAGAGCGTGCAAAGGAGGTACTAGAGCTGGTCCACACAGAGTTGTGTGGCCCGATGAAGACCCAGAGTTTTGGAGGCTCTAGGTATTTTCTGACCTTCATTGATGATTTCAGCCGTTACACTGCTGTGTACTTCCATGCTTCCAAGGACCAGTGCTTTGACAGGTTCAAGGAGTTCAAGGCAATGGTGGAGAACCAGACTGGCAAGAAGAACAAGACGCTACACAGCGACCGCGGTGGAGAGTACCTGAGTAAGGAGTTCCGGGATTACCTGGCAGGAGCTGGCATCAAGGCGCTGCGCACTACGCCATACTTGCCGTAGCAGAATGGTGTAGCAGAAGGTACCTATCGCACTACTGTTGAGTCGGCGCGCTCCACTTCACAAGGCTCGGCTGACCTACGACTTCACGTCTGAAGCCGTGAGCACTGCGGTGTACATCAAGAACCGCAGTCCAACTAAGGCGTTTGAGCAGATGACATTGTACGAGGTATGGTTTGGCAAGAAGCCGAACGTGGGTCATCTTTGCGCATTTGGCAGCTTGGCATACATACATGTGCAAAAGGAGAAGCGGCAGAAGTGGGACGCAAAGAGTGCACAGATGCTGATGATTGGCTATGACAAGGGAAGCAAGGCCTATCGCCTCTACGAGAGGGATACAAGCCACGTCATCATCTCTAGGGATGTCATCTTCAACGAGAGCAACGTCATCGGCACCAACATTGTCTATGAAGAGGCAGCAGAACCAGCAGCTGACGAGACAGTGGGAGCAAATATCCTTCCTCACCCAGTCTCTCCTTGTCCTTCCTCAACTGTGACAGTGGGAGAACCAGTCTATTCTCCCATGTCTGATGTAGTAGATAGAGCGACCTCATTGACAGAAGCAGAGGAAGAAGATGCCGCACCACTAGCAGCAGCAGTTGTGCCAGCAGTACCGCGTGAGCCGCCCGCTAACGCTTCAGTACCAGGTCGCGGGTGTCCTCTTAGGGTACGCTACAAACCTGGTGAGCGCGGCCATTTCTGGATGCTACAGAAACCAGAGCAGATGAACGTCACAGTTGTAACAACTTAAGATGAGTCAGCATCATACAAGGAGGCCATAGCTACACCTGATGCAGTAGATTGGGTGTAAGCTGTGCAGCAAGAGATACAGTCGCAGGTGGACAACGGCACGTGGGAGCTGACTGAGCGTCCACCTGGACGCAAGGTGATCAAGTGCAAGTGGGTGTTCTAAAAGAAGCGGGGAGCAGATGGTAACCTGGAAAAATACAAGACGAGGCTGGTCGCCAAGGGCTCGTAGCAGGAAGGCATCGACTACACGGAAACCTTTGTTCCTGTTGCAAAGTTTGCCTCTGTGTGCACGCTGCTTTCTTATGCAGCACCTGAGAACTTCGAGATTCACCACATGGATTTCAAGACGGCATTCTTGAACGGTGACTTGGAGGAGGAGATCTACATGGAGCAGCGAGAAGGGTTCGTCATGGATGGTCAGGAGAACCTGGTTT
>SZWC01002224.1:32738-59167 GCA_023375785.1 Penium margaritaceum
CCATGGGCGATGGCTCCATGCCTTAGCCTGAGAAAAGAAAAAGGGCAAGAGGTCCGGGGTCAAGACCTGATGGGAGAAATATCCAAAAAGGTCCTAGATTCTTGGATTGCCTTGTCAGAGGGTACTCACTAGGAAAAATGTACCTCTCCTTACTTATTAGGTGAGGTGAGATCCTTTTGTGCTAGCCATGGATACATGGCGATTGTGGATTGTGGATTATGTGACCACAAGGAGTGTACCATGAGAGCATTTTCTAGCTCCCTAGGTCATGTGTGAGTGGTCAGCCTGATTGCTAGGCTGATTTCCTCTCTTGTGTGAGATTATGGGCTCTAGTGTGTTAGCCTTAGCCTCCATGGCTAAGTGGTGTGGCTTGTGAGAGGGCTGAATTGTCCAAGCTCTAGCTCTATATGTACTCCACCATTTCAGTCATTCAAAAACCATTCTTTAGCACATGTGATACCCTTTCATTCCCACATGCTTGCTTCTCCAAGGCTTCCTCTCTCCTCCATATCCAATATTTGGTATGAGAGCCAAGTTCTGCCACTTTTAGCAAGCACAGACCGTCATTTTGAGAGTGACAGGTTAGGGTTACACCTTCATTAGATTTAACTATCGACCACTGCATCTTCAAGCTCAAGAGACAAGCTTTCAAACAAGCTCAAGATCGCGAACATCCAATAATCCGATTGAGAGTTATGTCCAAAACAAGGTCCGCCAAGGCTACACTCTTCTCTTTGAGTAAGACTGTTGCCTTGTGATGACCATAACTCTCTTGTTTCTTTGTCAAATTGAAAAGGTAGCATATGCGAATTGAAGTATTTTTCCTAAGCTTTGTATTGGTGCAAAAACATTTGCATTCCATCAATTCATTTGGGAGAAACGCCGTTTACAAGCTGGCTGGTCTGAGTTGGAGTAGGAGGAGAAGCATACCCTGTTTTCAAGAGGACATATCTTTCAAAATCGCGTGTTGATGACCTTGTTTTCTGGATCTATCTGAAAGTTTTTGAGCTGAATTTTCCAGTGATGGACTCTGTTTTTCCAAATTCCCAGTCTGCCGGCATCTACCATCCATTTTCTGTCAGAAATATTTCCGGCAGAAGCAGCAGCGGAAGCAGGGGTAGCGACGCCACGCAAGGGCAGCGTTGAGCATCACCAAAGCTCAAAATGGCAGCAGTAGGCTTGGTCACTACAGCCCAGCCATTGGAGAGGCTAGAGGGACGCGCCAACTTCACGTTTTGGAACATCCGTTCCCGCCTCCTTTTGGAGGAGAGAGGCTTGTGGGAGGTGGTGAGCAGCGACGAGCGCGCTCCGCCTCCACAGGCAAAAGGCAAAACCACAGCACAGGTGGTTGCGGGAGTGAAGCCGCAGAAGGGTGCAGCCGATGCAGGTTTATCTATAGCTGCACTAGCGACATATGAGGAGTGGAAGAAGAAGGACAGGCTGGCCTACAGGTTGCTTGTCAATACCATCTCCAACCCACATATTCAGTACGTGAGTGACAAGGCTACTGCAAAGGAGGGATGGGATGCGTTGTGCAAGAAGTATGAGAGCAGGGATCCTGCATTCCTCATGCTTTTGGAGGAGAAGATGATGGCGCTGAAGATAAAGGGTGGTGAAGGGATGGAGGCGTACCTGGATAGGACAAAAGAGCTGACGAGGGGAGGAAGATGAAGCGTGTCCCTTCTACAGGGTTGCCAGCTGAGAGCAGTTGGCAACCCTGTGGAAGGGACATGCTTCATCCTCCTCTTGCTAAGAGAACTCCCAACCAGCTACGACACAGTGCAAGAGACGATGGAGTGCCAGCCAACTCTCGACCTCGATTTCATCTGCACACACCTGGTGTAGGTGGAATTGCGTCGTAATGTAGCAAAGCGCAATGGCGGCGGCAGCACTGAAGCAGCTTTTGTAGCCACGAGCTCACGCAACCAGCAGCACCAGGCGCAGTCTGGGTAGGAGAGAGGCAAGAAGAAGGGCAAGTGCCACTATTGCCAAAAAGAGGGAAACTACAAGAAAGAGTGTTTCAAGTTCAAGAGGGACCAGAAGGAGCATTAGCAGCACTAAAAGCAATAGTCTCCACAGCAGCAGTAGCAGCAGTCACAACAGCGCCAGTAGTAGCAGTAGCAAGAAAACCAGGCTGGTGTGCGCCACTTTTGCAACATAAATGTGGCCAAAGAGGTGCGCGAACGTCTTTTCATGGCGAAGTCTAACATATCACAGGTGGAGAAGGCGGATCTCGCATGGTACAAGGACTCTGGATGTACCAAGAGCCTGACACTTCACAAGGACTGGTTTACGCAGCTGCTGTCTATCCCTCCCCGTCTTATTGCTCTGGGTGATGATTGAGTGGTGTATGCTGAGGAGATTGGAATTATGGAGATGTGGTTGGAGACCCCGCGTGGCATTGAAGTGGGAGTATTCCATGGCGTTCTGTACGTACCTGATGCTGCGTTCAATCTTCTCTTAGTGTCCTCTCTCACCAACACTGGACTGCGAGTTGTCTTTGACGAGGACTATGGCTACATCCTCAACAAGGAAGCAGGAGAGGAGTTGGCCAAGTCATTGAAAAAAGGCGACATGTACTGTCTGCTCGGGGTGACCAAGATTCCGCTCGAGCAGAGTCTTGCAACAGTGGTGCAGGCAATAGATGGGGAGATCTGGCACGCACGCTATGGCCACATCGGCATGCACGCCGTGCAGCAGTTTCAAGCAAATCGGATGGTGCATAACTTGTCCACCATCTCCAACTTTGAGCAGCAGCTGTGCATCGGCTGTTTGGTAGGGAAGCAGCATCGTGAGACGTTCTCTGGTCCACACAAACTTGTGAGGCCCGATGCAGATCCAGAGCTATGGAGGCTCTAGGTATTTTCTCACCTTCATTGATGAGTTCAGCCGTTACACAACTGTATACTTCCTTGCTTCTAAGGACCTATGCTTTGACAGGTTCAAGGAGTTCAAGGTAATGGTGGAGAACCAGACTGGTAAGAAGATCAAGGCGCTGCGTAGCAACCGCGGTGGAGAGTACCTGAGCAAGGAGTTCGAGGACTACCTCACTGTAGCTGGCATCAAGGCGCAGCCCGACGCGCCATACTTGCCGCAGCAGAATGGTATAGCAGAACGCGTCAATCGCACTATTGTAGAGTCGGCACACTCCATGCTTCACGCGGCTCGGCTAACCAATGACGTCTGGGCCAAAGCGGTGAGCACTACAGTGTACATCAAGAACCACAGTCCAAGTAAGGTGTTGGAGCAGATGACGCCGTACGAGGCGTCGTTCGGCAAGAAGTCGAGCGTGGATCATCTTCGCGCGTTTGGCAGCTTGGTACATATGCATGTGCCAAAGGAGAAACGGCAGAAATGGGACGCGAAGAGCGCGCACATGCTTGGCTATGACGTGGCATGCAAGGCCTATTGCCTCTATGAGAGGGATACAGGCCACGTCATCATCTCTAGGGATGTCGTCTTCAACGAGAGCAACGTCATCGGCACCAACATTGTCTGTGAAGAGGCAACCGAACCAGCAGCTGACGAGGTAGTGGAAGTAGATATCCCTCCTGATCCAGTCTCTCCTGATCCTTCCTCCACTGTGACAGTGGGAGAACCAGTCTATTCTCCCATGTCTGATGCAGCACATACAGTGGCCTCATTGGCAGAAGCAGAAGAAGAAAAATATGCACCACCAGCTGCACCAGTACTGCCAGCAGCACCACGCCAGCCGCCCGCTAACGCCCCAGCATGGGGTCGCAGGTATCCTCTTAGGGTGCGCTACAAGCCTGGTGAGTGCTGCCATTTCTGGGTGCTGTAGAAACCAGAGCAGATGAATGTCGCAGTTGCAGAAGATTTAGATGAGCTAGCATCATACAAGGAGGCCATGGCTGTACCGGATGGACCAGATTGGGCGCAAGCCGTGCAGCAAGAGATACAGTCGCAGCTGGACAACGGCACGTAGGAGCTGACTGAGCATTCACCTGGACGTAAGGTAATCAAGTGCAAGTGGGTGTTCACAGAAACCTTTGCTCATGCCAAACTACTACAAAATATCCTTCATCTAGCGGCTCTGCTACAGTAATAGAGAGGGTGATTTGCGGTCACGCATTATTTGGATACCGAGGAAGTATGACGCCTCCCCAAGATCATAAATCTTGAAGCGCTCCTACATGGCCTCATTGAACTCCTGCATTGCAGACATGCTGTTGGAAAGGAGGAGTATGTCATCCACATAGAGAATCATCATGAGGATCTCATGGCCGTGTTGCTAGTGATAGACGTTGTAGTCACACTCGATGCACTCGAACCCCATGCATTGTAGCGCCGTATCCAATTTCTGGTTCCAAGCGCGCGTCGCTTGCTTGAGGCCGTAAAGCAACTTCTGCAGCTTGCAAACCACGTGCTTGTCGCCATCCATGACAAATCCCTCTGGCTGCTCCATGCAAATCGCCTGCTCCAAGTCAGCATTCAAGAATGCTCTCTTGATATCCATGTGGTGAATCTCGAAATCCTCAGCTGTTGCATACAAGAAGAGCGTACGCACAGAGGCAAACTTTGTAACCGGAGCAAATGTTTCTGTGTAATCGATGCCCTCCTACTGCGAGTAGCCTTTGGCGACCAGCCTCACTTTGTTGCTTTCCTGGTTGTCATCTGCTCCCCGTTTCTTCTTGAACACCCACTTGCACTTGATCACCTTGCGTCCAGGTAGACGATCCGTAGACTCCCAGGTGCCATTGTCCAGCTATGACTATATCTCCTGCTACTCGGCTTGCACCCAATCTGCTGCATCTGGTGCAGTCATGGCCTCCTTGTATGACAATAGCGTATCTGAATTTGCTTCAACTACGACGTTCATTTGTTTTGGTTTCTGTAGCATCCAGAAATGGCCGCGTTCACTAGGCTTGTAGCCCATCCTATGAGGGTACCTGTGAACTGCTGGCATAACTACTGCATCTCCCTCCTCTACTTCTGTCGATGAGACTGTTGTATCTGCTGCATCTGACATGGGAGAGTAGGGTGATTCACCCATTGTCACAGTAGAGGAAGGATGAGGAGACACTGGGTCAAGACGGTTATCTGTTCCCACTACCTTGTCAGCTGCTCGTTCGGTTGCCCCTTCACAGACAATGTTGGTACCAATGACGTTGCTCTCATTGAAGATGACATCGTTGGAGATGATGACGTGGCCTGTATTCTTTCCATAGATGCGATATGCCTTGCTTACCACGTCATAGCCGATCATCAGCATTTGTGTGCTCTTCACCTCCCACTTTTATTGCTTCTCCTTCGGCACGTTCATGTGTGTCAAGCTGCCAAACGCACGAAGATGACCCATGCTCGGCTTCTTGCCGAACCACGCCTCATACGACATCATCTCTTCCAGCGCCTTAGTTGGACCATGGTTCTTGATGTACACCGCAGTGCTCATTGCTTCGGTCCTAAAGTCATATATGAGCCGAGCCGCGTGCAGCATGGAGCGCGCCGACTTAACGATGGTGCGGTTGGCGCGTTCTGCTACACCCTTTTGCTGCGGCGAGTATGGTGTGGTATGCTATGCCTTAATGCTACGTGCTGCGAGGTAGTCTTGGAACTCCTTGCTCAGGTACTCTCCACCGTGGTCGCTGCGCAGCGTCTTGATTTTCTTGCTAATCTGGTTCTCCACCAGTCTGGAACTCATTGAACCTGTCAAAGCAGTGGTCCTTGGAAGGACCAGTTGTACACAGTAGTGTAAAGGCTGAAATCATCAATGATGGTAAAAAATACCTAGAGTCTCCAAAGCTCTGGGTCTACATTCGGCTACACAAGTCTGTGTGGACCAGCTCCAGCACCTCCTTCGTATGCTTCCCTACTCCAGAGAACTCCTCGCGATAATGCTTCCCCTACAAACAGCCGATGTACAACTGCTGCTCAAAGTGTGAGATGTTGGGCAAGTCACGTACCATCTGCTTTGTTTGAAGTTTCTACAAGGTACGCATGCCGATGTGGCCGTAGTGTGATTGCCAGATTTCTCCATCTGTGATTTGCACCACTGTTGCAAGACTCGGCTCACACGGGATCTTGGTTGCCACCAACAGGCGGTACATGTCGCCTTCCTTCACCGGCCTGGCCAACTCCTCTCTGGTTTCCTTTTCGAGGATGTAGCCATGGTCGTCGTCAAAGACGCCTCGCAGTCTTGTGTTTGTGAGGAAGATAATAAGAGGAGGTTGAATACAGCATCAGGTACATATAACACGCCATGGAACACTCCCACTTCAATGCCACGTGGGGTCTCCAACCAATCCCAATCCCCTCAGCATACACCATCCGATCATCACCCAAAGCAATCGGTCAAGGAGGAATGGAGAGCAGTTATATAAACCACTCCTTGTGATGCGTTAGGCTCTTAGTACACCCTGAGTCCTTATACCATGCGAGATCCACCTTCTCCACCTGTGATATATCAGACTTCACCATGAAGAGGTCGTCACGCACCTCCTTTGCCACGTTCATGTTGCCAAAATGGTGCACTCCAGCCTGGTGCTGCTACTACTACTGCTGACGCTATTGTGATTGCGGTTGTTGCTACTATAGAGATGGTTACTTTTGCTACTGATGTTGCTGCCCTTTCCAGGCCCTCTTGAGCTTGAAGCACTCTTTCTTATGGTGTCCCTCTTTCTGGCAATAGTGACACTTGCCTTTCTTCTTGCCTGTGTGCTATCCAGACTGCTTTTGCCGCTGGTTGCGTGAGGTCATGGCCATAAAATCTGCTTTACTACTACTGTTCCCATTGCGTTTTGCTACATTGCGACGCAGTTATTACTGGACTAGGTGGGTGTAGATGAAGTCCAAGTCGAGAGTCGGTTGGCACTCCAACATGTCTTGGACCGTGTCGTAGCTCGTTAGGAGTCCCCTCTGCAAGAGGAGGATGAAGCGCGTCTCTTCCACAGGGTTGTTGGACACTTTTAGCTGGTTTGCCAAATCCTTTGCCCTTTCCATATACGCCTCCATCTCTTCACCACCTTGCATTTTCAATGCCATCATCTTCTCCTCCAAAAGCATTTGAAATGCAGGATCCTTGCTCTCATACTTCTTGCCCAATACATCCCACCGCTCTTTTGCAGTAGCCTTGTCACTCATGTACTGAAGATGTGGGTTATAGATGGTGTTAACAAGCAGCCTATGGGTCTTCTTGTCCTTCTTCTTCTACTCCTCATATGTCAGTGCTGCAGTTGTAGATGAACTTACATCTACTGCACCTTTCTGCGGCGTCTTCCCTGCCACTACCTGCGCTACGGTGATGCCTTTTGCCTATGGAGGCGGAGTACGCATGTCGCCGCTCACCACCTCCCACAAGCCCCTCTCTTCCAAAAGGATGCGGGTATTGGAACTAGAGGATAGAGGGAGCCTTGGAGCAGCGAGCATGTGGGACTGAAAGGGCATGAGTTGTACTAAAGAATGGTTGTTGAATCACTCAAAATGATAGAGTACAAATAGAGCTAGAACTTGGGCAAGTCAGCCCTCTCACAAGCCACACCACTTAGCCATGGAGGCTAAGACTCACACACTAGAGTCCACAATCTCATACAACAGAGGAAATCAGCCTAGCAATCAGGCTGACCACTCACACATGACCTAGAGGGCTAGAAAATGCTCTCATGGTACACTCCAAGTGGTCACATAATCCACAATCATGGGATTGTGTGGATAGAGAATCTCCATGTGTTCATTGCTAGCACACAAGGATCTCAGTCCACCGAAAAAGTAAAGAGAGGTATTTTTCCCTAGTTAGTATACTCTGACAAGACAATCAAAGAATCTAGGACCTTTTTGGATATTTCTCCCATCACGTCTTGACCTTGGACCTCTTGCCCTTTTTCTTTTCTCATGCTAAGGTATGGAGCCATCGTCCACGGTCACATAGGCACCGGCGGTCGATGACTCCAGAAATTTCAAAAATTCATATGTCTCAGTCCAACCATTGGATCGGCCTGAAACTTGGACTCTAGACAAATTGCTACCTGATCTTTCCAATGGTGAAGTCAGATTGAGATCGGAGTAGGCATTTGGTGGTGTTGGGAAAGGAGTCATCCAGCTTAGTTTCAAATCCATAGGAGAAATTTCCAGGAAACTACCAGATGCCTACTCTGATCGTCAATCCGATCTCACCATTTGGCAAAATATCTACGGTCCAAGTTTCAGGCCGATCCAACGGTCAGATTGAGAGATATGAATTTTGAAGTTTTTGGGGTCATAGACCGCTGGTGTCTGGGTGACCATGGGCGATGACTCTATGCCTTAGCCTGAGAAAAGAAAAAAGGGCAAGAGTTCCAGGGTCAAGACATGAAGGGAGAAATATCCAAAAAGGTCTTAGGTTCTTGGATTGCCTTGTCAGAGTGTGCTAACTAGACAAAAGGTACCTCTCCTTATTTTTTAGATGAGGTGAGATCCTTGAATGCTAGTCATGGACACATGGTGATTCTCCATGGGATTGTGGGTTATATGAACACTAGGAGTGTGTCATGAGAGTATTTTCTAGCTCCCTAAGTTGTGTGTGAGTGGTCAGTCTGATTGCTAGGGTGATTTCCTCTCTTGTGTGAGATTATGGACTCTAGTGTGTGAGCCTTAGGCTCCATGACTAAGTGGTATGGCTTGTGAGAGGGCTGACTTGCCCAAGCTCTAGCGCTAAATGTACTCCATCATTTTGACCGATTCAATAACCATTCTTCAGCACAATTGATGCCCTTTCATTCCCTCATGCTTGCTGCTCCAAGGCTCCCTCTCTCCTTCAGATCGAACCTTTGGTATCACAACCAAGTTCTGCCAGTTTCAGCCAGCACAGGCCATAATTTGGAAAGTGACAGGTTAGGGTTAAACATTGGCTAAATTTGAGGATCGACCATTTTAGCTTTAAGTTTGCAATACAAGCTTACCAATGAGCCCAATATCGCAAAGATCCAATGGTGGGATTGAGAGTTATGCTGAAAACGAGGTCGGCCAAGGCTATACTCTTCTCTATGAGTACGACTGTCGCCTTGTGATGACCATAACTCTCTTGTTTCTTTGTCAAATCTAAAAAGTGGCACCTGTGAATTGTAGTATATTTCCTAAGATTTCCATTGGTATAAATATATTTACTTTTCATTCATTCGTTTGGGAGAAACTCTGTTTACAAGCTGGCTAGTCTAAGTTGAAGTAGGAGCAGAAGCATACCCTGTTTTCAAGACGACATATCTTTCAAAATCCCTTGTTGTTGATCCTATTTTATGGATTTATCTGAAAGGTTTTGTGCTGAATTTTCGAGTGGTGGAATCAGTTTTTTCACATTCCCAGTCTGCTGGCATTTACCTTCCATTTCATGTCAGACAAATTTCTGGCAGAAGCAGCAGCAGAAGTAGGGGCAGCGCTGCCACCCAACGGCAGCAATGAGCATCGCCAAAACTCAAAATGGCCGCAGCAGGCATGGTCAGTGCAGCCCAGCCCTTGGAGGGACTTGAAAGACGTGTCTACTTCACATTTTGGAAGATCCATACCCGCCTCCTATTAGAGGAGAGGGGCTTGTGGGAGCGACAACGAGTGCGCTCCGCCTCCATAGGCAAAAGGTATCACCGCAACGCAGGTGGTGGCCGGGAAGAGGCCGCAAAAAGGTGCGGCAGATGCAAGTTCATCTACAACTGCAGCTACGGCGTATGAGGAGTGGAAGAAGGACACGGAGGCTTACAGGCTGCTTGTTAACACCATCTCCAACCCGCATCTTCAATATGTGAGTGACAAGGCTACTAAAAAAGAGAGATGGGATGTGTTGTGTAAGAAGTATGAGAGCAAGAATCCTGTATTTCTTATGCATTGGAGGAGAAGATGATGGCGCTGAAAATGCAGGGTGGTAAAGGAATGGAGGCGTACTTGGATAGGGTAAAGGAGTTGGTAAAACAATTGAAAGTGGCCGGCAATCCTGTGGAAGAGACGTGTTTCATCCTCCTCTTCCTGAGGAGACTCCCAGCGAGCTACGACACGGTGCAAGAGACGGAGTACGAGCCGACTCTTGACATGGACTTCATCTGCTCGCACATGGTGCAGGTAGAAGTACGTTGTAGTACAGCGAAGTACAGTGGAAATGTCAGTAGTGAAGTAGAACTTATGGCCACAATCTCACGTAACCAGTAGCAGCGGCAGTTTGGGCAGCAGAGAGGCAAGGAGAAAGGCAAGTGCCACTATTGCCAGAAAGAGGGGCACTACAAGAAAGAGTACTTCAAGTTCAAGAGGGACCGGAAGTAGCAGCAGTTGTAGCAGCAAAAGCAGCAATTTCCACAAAAGCAACAGCAGCAGCAGTCACAACAGCGTCAACAACAACAGCAGCAACAGCAAAGCCAGACCGGCGTGCACCATTTTGCCAAGATGAACCTGGCCAAGGAGGTGTGAAACCGCCTCTTCATGGTGAAGTCTGACATGTCGCAGAAGGAGAAGGTGGATCTTACGTGGTACAAGGACTCATGGTGTATCAAGACCCTGACGCATCACAAGGAGTGGTTAACGTAGATGCTCTCCATTCCCCCCCGACAGATTGCTTAGGAGAATGATCGGGTGGTGTATGCTAAAGGGATTATGATTGTGGAGATATTGCAGACCTCGCGTGGCATTGAAGTGGGAGTATTCCATGGCGTACTGTATGAACTTGATGTTGCATTCAACCTTCTCTCAGGGTCCTCTCTCACCAACACAGGGTTGCGAGTCGTCTTTGACAACGACTATGGCTACATCCTCGACAAGGAAACGGGAGAGGAAGGCGACATGTACCGCCTGTTGGGGGTGACCAAGATCCCGTGGGAAGAGAGTCTTGTAGCAGTGGTGTGGGCCACACATCGCAAAATCTGGCATGCGCGCTACGGCCACATTAGCATGCGCACCTTGCAGCAACTTCAAACAAAGCAAAACGTGCGTGCCTTGTCCACCATTTCTTACTTTGAGCAGCAGTTGTGCATCGACTGTATAGAGGGGAAGCAGCATTGCGAGGCGTTCACCGGAGTAGAGGAGCGCACGAAGGAGGAGCTGGAGCTAGCCCACATGGACTTGTGTGGCCCGATGCAGACCCAGAGCTTTGGAGGCTCTAGGTATTTTCTCAACTTCATTGATGGTTTCACCCGTTACACCGCTGTGTACTTCCTTTCCTCCAAGGACCAGTGCTTTGACAGGTTCAAGGAGTTTGAGGTAATGGTGGAGAACCAGACTGGCAAGAAGATCAAGGCGTTGAGCAGCGACTGTGGCCGTGAGTACTCGAGCAAGGCGTTCTAGGAATACCTCGCAACAACAGGCATCAAGGCGCAGCGGACCACGCCATACTCACTGCAACAGAACGGTGTAGTAGAATGTACCAGCCGCACCATCGTTGTATCAGCGTTTTCCATGTTGTACGCTACTCGGCTCACCTATGGCTGAGCTGCATCCGTTTCTCCATTAAAGCTCACGAGGTACTGCCACTTCTCCAGCGGCGTGCCGATGGGTTTAGCCTCTGCCATGCCGAACCACTGCAAGACATCCTTGATGTATCGGCTCTACTACAGCGAGAAAGAGCGTGATTTGCGATCACGCCTTTAGGGAAAGGAACCATCCGGCTTAGTTTCAGGTCCATAGGAGCAAGTTCCAGGAAACTACTGGATGCCTACCCCGATCGTCAATCCAACTTCACCATTGGAAAGATCAGGTGTCAAATTATCTACAGTCCAAGTTTCACGCCGATCTAACAGTTGGACTTGGAGATATGAATTTTGGAAGTTTCTGGGGTCATGGACCGCCGATGTCTCGGTGGCCATGGGTGATGGCTCCATGCCTTAGCCTGAGAAAAGAAAACGGCAAGAGGTCCAGAGTCAAGACCTGATGGGAGAAATATCCAAAAAGGTCCTTGGTCTTAGGATTGCCTTGTCAGAGTGTGATAACTAGGATGAAGGTACCTCTCCTTACTTTTTAGGTGAGGTGATATCCTTGTGTGCTAGCCATGGACACATGGCGATTCTCCATGGGTTTGTGGGTGATGTGACCACTAGGAGTGTACCATGAGAGTATTTTCTAGCTCTCTAGGTCGTGTGTGACTGGTCAGCCTGATTGTTAGGCTGATTTCCTCCCTTGTGTGAGATTGTGGACTCTAGTGTGTGAGCCTTAGCCTCCATGGCTAAGTGGTGTGGCCTGTGAGAGGGCTGACTTGCCCAAGCTCTAGCTCTATAT
This sequence comes from Penium margaritaceum, assembly GCA_023375785.1. Taxonomy (NCBI): domain Eukaryota; kingdom Viridiplantae; phylum Streptophyta; class Zygnematophyceae; order Desmidiales; family Peniaceae; genus Penium; species Penium margaritaceum. The sequence goes on from SZWC01002224.1 coordinate 44,916, forward strand.
GTACTCCATCATTTTGAATGATTGAACAACCATTCTTCAGCACAAGTGATGCCCTTTAAGTCCTTCATACTCACTGCTCCAAGGCTTCCTCTCTCCTCCAGATCCAACAGGTGGTATCAGAGCCAAGTTCTGCCAGTTTCAGTCAGCACAGGCCATCACTTTGAAAGTGATGGGTTAGGATCAAACCTTGACCAAATTTGACGCTCCACTACAATATCGTCAAGTTCCCAAGACAAGCTCCTTAACAAGTCCAAAATAGCAAAGCTCCAACGGTCGGATTGAGAGTTATGCTCAAAACAAGGTTGGCCACAGCTACACTCTTCTCTATGAGTAAGACTGTCGCCTTGTGATGACCATAACTCTCTCGTTTCTTTGTTAAATTTAAAAAGTGGAACATGCAAATTGTACTTTTTTCCTCAGCTTTCCATTGGTGCAAAAATATTTGCATTCCATTGATTCGTTGAGGAGAAACACCGTTTACAAGCTGGCTGGTCTGAGTTGGAGTAGGAGCAAAAGCACATAATGTTTTCAAGAGGACATATCTTTCAAAATCCACTGTTGATTATCCTGTTTTATGGGTCGATCTGAAAGGTTTCCAGTAGTGGGCTGAGTGTTTCCAAATTCCGAGTCTGCTGGCATCTAAAATCTATTTTCTGTCAGACAGATGTCTGGCAGAAGCAGTAGCAGAAGCAGGAGTAGCGCCGCTTCCCAAGGGTAGCATTGAGCATCACCAAAGCTCAAAATGGCAGCTGCACGCGTGGTAACAGCAGCCCAGCCCTTGGAGAGGCTGGAAGGATGCGCCAACATCACATTTTGGGAGATCCGTACCCGCCTCCTTTTGGAGGAGAGGGGCTTGTGGGAGGTGGTGAGAGGCGACGAGCGTGCTCCGCCTCCACACGCGAAAGGCATCACCGCAGCTGAGGTGGTGGCAGGGAAGATGCTGCAAAAAGGTAAAGCAGATGCAAGTTCATCTACAAAAACAGTGGCGGCATATGAGGAGTGGAAGAAGAAGGACAGGCAGACCTACAGGCTGTTTGTCAACAACATCTCCAACCCGCATCTTTAGTACATGAGTGACAAGGCTACTGCAAAAGAGGGATGGGACGCGTTGTGCAAGAAGTATAAGAGCAAGGATCCTGCATTCCTTATGCTTTTAGACGAGAAGATGATGGCGATCAAGAGGGCAAAGGAGCTGGCAAAGCAGCTGAGAGCGGCTTGCAACCCTCTAGAAGAGACACGTTTCATCCTCCTCTTACTGAGGGGACTCCCAACCAGCTACGACATGGTGCGAGAGACGCTGGAGTGCCGGCCCACTCTCGACCTCGACTTCATTAGCACACACTTGGTGCACGTAGAATTGCGTCGCAATGCAGCAAAGCAAAATGGCGGTGTATTGGAAATGGAGGAGAGAGGGAGCCTTGGAGCAGCGAGCATGTGTGATTGGAAGGGCATCACTTGTGCTGAAGAATGGTTGTTCAATCACTCAAAATGATGGAGTACATATAGAGCTAGAGCTTGGGCAAGTCAGCCCTCTCACAAGCCACACCACTTAGCCATGGAGGCTAAGGCTCACACACTAGAGTCCACAATCTCACACAAGGGAGGAAATCAGCCTAACAATCAGGCTCACCAGTCACACACGACCTAGAGAGCTAGAGAATGCTCTCATGGCACACTCCTAGTGGTCACATCACCCACAAACCCATGGAGAATCGCCATGTGTCCATGGCTAGCACACAAGGATCTCACCTCACCTAAAAAGTAAGGAGAGGTACCTTTATCCTAGTCAGCACACTCTGACAAGGCAATCCTAAGACCAAGGACCTTTTTGGATATTTCTCCCATCAGGTCTTGACCCTGGACCTCTTGCCTTTTTCTTTTCTCAGGCTAAGGCATGGAGCCATCACCCATGGCCACCCAGACATCGACGGTCCATGACCCCCGAAACTTCGAAAATTNTCACACACGACCTAGAGAGCTAGAGAATGCTCTCATGGCACACTCCTAGTGGTCACATAACCCACAAACCCATGGAGAATCGCCATGTGTCCATGGCTAGCACACAAGGATCTCACCTCACCTAAAAAGTAAGGAGAGGTACCTTTATCCTAGTCAGCACACTCTGACAAGGCAATCCTAAGACCAAGGACCTTTTTGGATATTTCTCCCATCAGGTCTTGACCCTGGACCTCTTGCCTTTTTCTTTTCTCAGGCTAAGGCATGGAGCCATCACCCATGGCCACCCAGACATCGACGGTCCATGACCCCCGAAACTTCGAAAATTGATATCTCCCAATCCGACCATTGGATCGGCCTGAAACTTGGACCGTAGATAATTTGCCACATGATCTTTCCAATGGTGAAGTCAGATTGGCGATCGGAGCAGGCATCTGGTACTTTCCTGGAACTTGCTCCTGTGGACCTGAAATTGAGCCGGATGGCTCCCTTTCCAACACGGCGGCAGCGGTAAAGCAGCTTTTGTAGCCACGAGCTCACGTAATCAGCAGTAGTAGCAGCAGCAGCAAAGCCAGGCTGGTGTGCGCCACTTTGGTGACATGAATGTGGCCAAGGAGGTGTGCGACCGTCTCTTCATGGTGAAGTCTGACATGTCGCAGGTGGAGAAGGCGGATCTCGCATGGTAAAAGGACTCAAGATGTACCAAGAGCCTGACACATCACAAGGAGTGGTTTACGCAGCTGCTATCCATCCCTCCCCGTCCTATCGCTCTGGGTGATGATCGGATGGTGTATGCTGAGGGGATTGGGATTGTGGAGATGTGTTTGGAGTCCCCGCGTGGCATTGAAGTGGGAGTGTTCCATGGCGTCCTGTACATACATAATGCTGCGTTCAATCTGCTGTCAGTGTCCTCTCTCACCAACACTGGACTGCACGATATCTTTGATGACGACTATGGCTACATCCTCAACAAGGAAACAGGAGAGGAGTTGGCCAGGTCGGTGAAGGAAGGCGACAGGTACCGCTTGTTGGGGGCGACCAAAATCCGGCGCGAGCAGAGTCTTGCAGCAGTAGTGCAAGCAACTCATGGGGAGATCTGGCATGCACGCTATGGGCACATCGGCATGCGTACCTTGCAGCAGCTTCAAGCGTAGCAGATGGTACGTGACTTGCCCACCATCTCCAACTTTGAGCAGCAGCTGTGCATCGGCTTTTAGGAAGGGAAGAAGCATCGTGAGGCGTTATGTGGAACAAGGGAGCATGCAAAAGAGGTGCTCGAGCTGGTCCATACATGCTTGTGTGGCCCGATGCAGACCTAGAGCTTTGGAGGCTCTAGGTATTTTCTGACGTTCATTGATGATTTCAGCCATTACACTGCAGTGTACTTCCTTGCTTCCAAGGACCAGTGCTTTGACAAGTTCAAGGAGTTCAAGGCAATGTTGGAGAACCAGACTGGCAAGAAGATCAAGGTGCTGCGCAGCGACCGCGATGGAAAGTACCTGAGCAAGGAGTTCCAGGACTACCTCGCAGCTGCTGGCATCAAGGCGCAGCGCACTGCGCCATACTCGTCGCAGTAGAACGGTATAGCAGAACGCGCCAATCGCACTATCGTTGAGTCGGCGCGCTCCATGCTTCACGCGACTCGGCTGATCTACGACTTTCGGGCCGAAGCCGTGAGCACTGCCGTGTATATCAAGATCTGCAGTCCAACTAAGGCGTTGAAGCTAATGATGCTGTATGAGGTGTGGTTCGGTAAGAAGCCAAGCGTGGGTCATTTTCGCGCGTTTGGCAGCTTGGCACACATGCACGTACCAAAGTAGAAGCGGCAGAAGTGGGACGTGAAGAGCTTGGCACACATGCACATACCAAAGGACAAGCGCGTTTGGCAGCTTGGCTATGACGTGGCAAGCAAGGCCTATCGCCTCTATGAGAGGGATACAGGCCACGTCATCATCTCCTGGGAGTTGGAGCAGATATCTTTCCTGCCCAGTCTCTCCTGATCCTTCCTCCACTGTGACAGTGGGAGAACCAGCCTATTCTCCCATGTCTGATGTAGCAGATACAGCGGTCTCATGGGCAGAAGCAGAGGAAAAAGATGCCGCACCACCAGCAGTAGCAATTGTGCCAGTAGCACCGCGCCAGCCATCCGGTAACGCTCCAACACCAAGTCGCAGGTATCCTCTTAGGGTGCGCTACAAGCCTGGTGAGCGCAGCCATTTCTCGATGCTACACAAACCAGAGCAGATGAACGTCGCAGTTGCAGCAGATTTAGATGAGCCAGCGTCATACAAGGAGGCCATGGCTATACCTAATGCAGCAGATTGGGCGCAAGCCATGGAAGTATGATGCTTCCCACATATCCGACATCTGGAAGTGCTCTTGTATGGCCTCCTTGAACTCCTGTAGTGCAAGCATGCTGTTGGAAAGGAGGAGCATGTCATCCACATAGACAATGATGATGAGGATCTCATGCTCATGCTGCCAGCAATACATGCTGTAGTCACACTCGTTGCGCTCAAACCCATGCACTACAGCGCCGCATCCAACTTCTGGTTCCAAGCACGCGACACTTGCTTGAGGCACTATAGCGACTTTTGCAACTTGTAAACCAGGTGCTTCTCGCCATCCATGACGAACCCCTCCGGCTGCTCCATGTAGATCTTCTCCAAGTCACCATTCCAGAATGCCATCTTGACATCCATGTGGTGAATCTCGTAGTCCTCAGCTGCTGTATAAGAAAGGAACATGCACACATAGGCAAACTTTGCAACAAGAGTAAAGGTTTCTGTGTAGTCGATGCCTTCCCGCTGCGAGTAGCCCTTGGCAAACAGCCTCGCCTTGTACTTTTCGAGGTTGTCATCTGCTCCCCACTTCTTGTTGAATATCAACTGGCACTTGATCACCTTGCGTCGAGGTGGATGCTCACTCAGCTCCCATGTGCCGTTGTCCAGCTGTGAGTGTATCTCTTGCTGTACGGCTTGTGCCCAATCTGCTGCATCAGGTGAAGCCATGGCCTCCTTGTATGACGCTGGCTCATCTGAATCTGCTGTAACTACGAAATTCATCTGTTCTGGTTTCTGCAGCATCCAGAAATAGCCGTGCTCACAGGACTTGTAGCGCACCCTAAGAGAGTACCGTGATCTCGTACCAGAGCGATAGCGGGCGGCTGGCGCAGTGCTGCTGGCACAATTACTACTGCTGGTGGTGTATCTGTTGATGAGGCCGCTGTATCTGTTGCATCGGACATGGGAGAATAAACTGGGTTTTCCACTGTCACTGTGGAGGAAGGATCAGGAGAGAGTGGGTCAGGAAGGATATCTGCTCCTACTACCTCGTCAGCTGTTGGTTCTGCTATCTCTTGACAGACAATGTTGGTGCCGATGACATTGCTCTCGTTGAAGACAATATCCCTTGAGGTGATGACATGGCCTGTATCCCTCTCGTAGAGGCAATAGGCCTTGCTTGCCACGTCATAACCAATCATCAGCATCTGCGTGCTCTTCACAACCCACTTCTTCCGCTTCTCCTTTGGTACGTGCATGTATACAAAGCTGTAAAATGCGCGAAGATGACCCATGCTCGGCTTCTTACCGAACGACACCTTGTACGGCATCATCTGCTCCAACGCCTTAGTTGCAGTGCTCACGGCTTCAGTCCAGAAGTCGCAGGTCAGTCGAGCCGCGTGAAGGATGGAGCGCGCCGACTCAACGATAGTGAGGTTGGGCGTTCTGCTGTACCGTTCTCCTACGGCGAGTATGGTACCTTGATGCCAGCTGCTGCGAGATAATACTGGAACTCCTTGCTCAGGTACTCTCCACCGCGGTCACTGCGCACCGCCTTGATCTTCTTGCCAATCTGGTCTCAACCATTGCCTTGAATTCCTTGAATCTGTCAAAGCACTCATCCTTGGAAGCAAGGAAGTACACTGTAGTGTAATAGCTAAAATCATCTATGAAGGTCAGAAAATACCTAGAGCCTCCAAAGCTCTGGGTCTGCATCAGGCCACACAAGTCTGTATGGACCAGCTCCAGCACCTCCTTTGCATGCTCCCCTACTCCACAGAATGTCTCACGATGTTGCTTCCCTTCCAAACAATCGATGCACAGCTTTTGCTCAAAGTTGGAGATGGTGGGCAAGTCACGTACAAACTGCTTCGCTTGAAGCTACTGCAAGGTGCGCATGTCGATGTGGCCATAGCGTGCATGCCAGATCTCCCCGTCTTTTGCCTGTACCACTACTGAAAGACTCTACTCACGCGGGATCTTCGTCGTCCCCAGCAGGCGGTACATGTCACCCTCGTTCAACGACCAGGCCAACTCCTCTCCAGTATCCTTGTTCAGATTATAGCCATAGTCATCGTCAAAGACGACGCGTAGACCTGTGTTGGCGAGAGAGGAGAGTGAGAGGAGGTTGAATGCAGCATCAGGTACATACAGCATGCCATGGAACACTCCCACTTCAATGCTACACGGGGTCTCCAACCACATCTCCACAATCCCAATCCCCTCAGCATTTGTCAGGCTCTTGGTACATCCTGAGTCCTTGTACCATGCGAGATCTGCCTTCTAATCGTGCAACATGTCAGACTTTACCATGAAGAGACGGTCGTGCACCTCCTCGCCCACGTACACCAGCCTGGTTTTACTGATGTTGCTGCTGATGCTGCTGTGACTACTGCTGCTACTGCTGTGGAGATTGCTGCTTTTTCTGCTGTTGCTCCTTCTGGTCCCTTTTGAGCTTAAAACACTCCTTTTGTAGTGTCCCTTTTTCTGGCAGTAGTGGCATTTGCTTTTCTTTTTTCCTCTCTGCTGCCCAAACTGCTGCTCCTGCTGCTGGTTACGTGAGCTCGTGGCTACAAAAGCTGCTTCACTGCTGCCGCCGCCATTCGGCTTTGCTATCTTGTGACGCAATTCCACCTGTACTAGGTGTGTGTAGATGAAGTCAAGGTTGAGAGTGGACTGGCACTCCAGCATCTCTCGCACTGTGTCGTAGCTAGTTGGAAGTCCCCTTTGCAGGAGGATGAAGCGTGTCTCTTCCATAGGGTTGTTAGCTGCTCTCAGCTGCTTCACCAGCTCCTTTGCCCTATCCAGGTACGCCTCCATCCCTTTTCAACCCTGCATTTTCAGTGTCATCATCTTCTCCTCCAAAAGCATGAAGAATGCAGGATCCTTGCTCTCATACTTCTTGTACAACGTGTCCCATCCCTTCTTTGTAGTAGCTTTGTCACTCACGTCCTGAACATGCGGGTTGGAGATGGTGTTGACAAGCAACCTGTAGGCCTGCCTGTCCTTCTTCCACTCCTGATACGCTGCTGCTGCAGCTGTAGATGAACTTGTATCTGCTGCACCTTTCTACGACATCTTCCCCGCCACTACCTATGCAGCAGTGATTCCTTTTGCTTGTGGAGGCAGAGCACGCTCGTCGCTGCCCACCACCTACCACAAGCCCCTCTCCTCCAAAAAGAGGCGGGTACGGATCTTCCAAAATGTGAAATTGGCGCATCCTTCCAGCCTCTCCAAGGGTTGGGCTGCTGTGACCACGCCTGTTGCTGCCATTTTGAGCTTTGGTAATGCTCAACGCTGCCCTTAGGTGGCGGCGCTACCCACACTTCTGCTCTTGCTTCTCCCAGAAATCTTTCTGAGAGAAAAAAGGACTATAGATACCTGCAGACTAGAAATTATAACAAACTGAGTCCACCATTCGACTGCGGCGAGTACAGCGCGGTAAGCTGTGCCTTGATGCCAGCTGCTGCGAGGTAGTCCTGAAACTCCTTGCTCGGGTACTCTCCACCGCGATCGCTGCGGAGTGCCTTGATCTTCTTGCCAGTCTGGTTCTCTTCCATGGCCTTGAACTCCTTGAACCTGTCAAAGCATTGGTCCTTGGAAGGAAGGAAGTACACAACAGTGTAACGGCTGAAATCATCAATGAAGGTCAGGAAATACCTACAGCCTCCAAAGGTCTGGGTCTGCATCGGTCCGCACAAGTCCGTGTGGACCAGCTCCAACACCTCCTTTGCACCCTCCCCTGCTCCAGAGAACGCCTCCCAGTGCTGCTTCCCCTGCAAACAGCCGATGCACAACTGCTGCTCAAAGTTAGAGATGGTAGGCACGTCACACACCATCTGCTTTGCTTGAAGCTGCTGCAAGGCGCGCATGCCGATGTGGCCGTAGCGCGCATGCCACATCTCGCCATCTGTTGCCTGCACCACTACTGTAAGACTCTCCTCACGCGGGATCTTGGTTGCCCCCAGCAGGCGGTACATGTCGCCTTCCTTCACCGACCTGGCCAACTCCTCTCCTGTTTCCTTGTCGAGAATGTAGCCATAGTCATCGTCAAAGACGACTCGTAGTCCTGTGTTGGTGAGAGAGGACAATGAGAGGAGATTGAACGCAACATTAGGTACGTACAGCACGCCATGGAATACTCCCACTTCAATGCCACGCTGGGTCTCCAACCACATCTCCACAATCCCAATCCCTTCAGCATATACCATCCGATCATCACCCAAAGCGATAGGACGGGGAGGGATGGACAGCAACTGCGTAAACTACTCCTTGTGGTGCGTCAGACTCTTGGTATACCCAGTGTTGGATCTGGAGGAGAGAGGGAGCCTTGGAGCAGCGAGCATGTGTGATTGGAAGGGCGTCACTTGTGCTGAAGAATGGTTGTTCAATCACTCAAAATGATGGAGTACATATAGAGCTAGAGCTTGGGCAAGTCAGCCCTCTCACAAGCCACACCACTTAGCCATGGAGGCTAAGGCTCACACACTAGAGTCCATAATCTCACACAAGGGAGGAAATCAGCCTAGCAATCAGGCTGACCACTCACACACGACCTAGAGAGCTAGAGAATGCTCTCATGGCACACTCCTAGTGGTCACATAACCCACAAACCCATGGAGAATCGCCATGTGTGCATGGCTAGCACACAAGGATCTCACCTCACCTAAAAAGTAAGGAGAGGTATCTTTATCCTAGTCAGCACACTCTGACAAGGCAATCCTAAGACCAAGGACCTTTTTGGATATTTCTCCCATCAGGTCTTGACCCTGGACCTCTTGCCTTTTTCTTTTCTCAGGCTAAGGCATGGAGCCATCACCCATGCCCACCCACACATCGACGGTCCATGACCCCTGGAACTTCGAAAATTCATATCTCCCAATCCGACCGTTGGATCGGCCTCAAACTTGGACCGTAGACATTTGGCCACATGATCTTTCCAATGGTGAAGTTGGATTGGCGATCCGAGCAGGCATCTGGTACTTTCCTGGAACTTGCTCCTCTGGACCTGAAATTGAGCCGGATGGCTCCCTTTCCAACAATCTCCCACTTTGCCGCAGTCAGAGTGGGCTGAATCCACATGCCTTCATGCAGAACTGCTGCTTCTCATGGGTCACTGGCTTGGTGCAGAAATCAGCAACCTGCTTGCTCGTTGGAGTAAACTCCAGCTTGATAGCACCCTCCTACACCATGTGCCTGATGAAGTGATATGCGATGTCAATGTGCTTGGTGCGTGCATGGTGCTCAGGATTCTTGGCGAGTGCGATTGCGCTCTGGTTGTCGACGCGCACAGGAACTGGAACTGCTGTATTCCCACTCATCTCTGCCATGAGACGTTGGAGCCAAACTGCTTCCTTGGCTCCAAAGCTGAGAGATACGTACTCAGCTTCTGTACTCGAGGTGGCCACGACCACCTGCCGCTTTCTGCACCAGCTGATGGCTCCACCATTCATGAGGAACACATGTCCAGAGATGGACTTGCGGTCCTCAGGGTTTGAAGCCCAATCTGCGTCTGTGTAGACGATGATGCTGTTGTCATTGCCGTTGTAGGTGATGCCAATGTTGATGGTTCCAGCAAGGTAGCGGAAGATCCGCTTCACTGCCTTCTGGTGCTCCGGTCCGGGATTAGCCATGTGCTGGCTCACAGCGCTCACAGCCTGTGCGAGGTCCGGCCTGGTTGCCACCATCAGGTACATGAGACTGCCGACGGTGCTCTGGTACTTCTGTCGCTCAACTGCATTTGCTTCTCCATTGAAGCTCACGAAGTACTGCCGCGTCTCCAGCGGCGTGCCGATGGGTTTTGCCTGTGCCATGCCGAACCACTGCAAAACATCCTTGATGTAGCGGCTCTGCTGCAGCGAGAGAGAGCGTGTCTTGCGGTCACGCATGATCTGTATACCGAGGAAGTATGATGCCTCCCCGAGATCAGACATCTGGAAGCGCTCCTGCATGGCTTCCTTGAACTCCTGCAGTGCAGACATGCTGTTGGAAAGGAGGAGTATGTCATCCACATAGACAATGATGATGAGGATCTCATGCTCATGCTGCCAGCGATACACGCTGTAGTCACACTCGCTGCGCTCAAACCCCATGCACTGCAACGCCGCATCCAACTTCTGGTTCCAAGCACGCGACGCTTGCTTGAGGCCGTACAGCGACTTCTGCAGCTTGCAGACCAGGTGCTCCTGGCCATCCATGACGAACCCCTCCGGCTGCTCCATGTAGATCTCCTCCTCCAAGTCACCATTCAAGAATGCCGTCTTGACATCCATGTGGTGAACCTCGAAGTCCTCAGCTGCTGCATAAGAGAGCAGCGTGCGCACAGAGGCAAACTTTGCAATGGGGGCAAAATTCTCTCTGTAGTCGATGCCCTCCTGCTGCGAGTAGCCCTTGGCGACCAGCCTCGCCTTGTACTTTTCCAGGTTACCATCTGTTCCCCGCTTCTTCTTGAAGACCCACTTGCACTTGATCACTTTACGTCCAGGTGGACGCTCAGTCAGCTCCCACGTGCCGTTGTCCAGCTGCGACTGTATCTCTTGCTGCAAGGCTTGCGCCCAATCTGCTGCATCCGGTGCAACCATGGCCTCCTTGTATGACGTTGGCTCATCTGAATCTGCTGCAACTGCAACGTTCATTTGTTCTGGTTTCTGCAGCATCCAGAAATGGCCGCGCTCACCACGCTTATAACGCACCCTGATAGGGTACCTCCGACCTGGAGCTGGAGCGTTAGCAGGCGGCTGACGCGGTGCGGCTGGCACAACTACTTCTGCTGGTGGTGCTATATCTCCCTCCTCTGCTTCTGCCGATGAAGCTGCTGTATCTGCTGCATCAGACCTGGGAGAGTAGAGTGATTCTCCCACTGTCATAGTAGAGGAAGGATCGGGAGAAACAGGGTCAGGAAGAATTTCGGCTCCCACTGTCTCGTCAGCTGCTGGTTCTGCTGCCTCTTCACACATGATGTTGGTGCCGATGACGTTGCTCTCGTTGAAGACGACATCCCTGGAGATGATGACATGGCCTGTATCCCTCTCGTAGAGGCGATACGCCTTGCTTGCCACGTCGTAGCCAATCATCAGCATCTGCGCACTCTTCGCGTCCCACTTTTGCCGCTTCTCCTTTGGTACGTGCATGTGCGCCAAGCTGCCAAACGCGCGAAGATGACCCACGATCGGCTTCTTGCCGAACCACGCCTCGTACGGCGTCATCTGCTCTAGCGCCTTAGTTGGACTACGGTTCTTGATGTAGACCGCAGTGCTCACAGCTTCTGCCCAGAAGTCGTAGGTCAGCCGAGCCGCGTGCAGCATGGAGCGCGCCGACTCCACAATGGTACGGTTGGCGCGTTCTGCTACGCCGTTCTGCTGCGGCGAGTACGGCGCGGTACGCTGCGCCTTGATGCCAGCTGCTGCGAGGTAGTCCTGGAACTCCTTGCTTAGGTATTCTCCACCNCGATCGCTGCGCAGCGCCTTGATCTTCTTGCCGGTCTGGTTCTCCATCATGGCCTTGAACTCCTTGAACCTGTCAAAGCACTGGTCCTTGGAGGAAAGGAAGTACACAGCAGTGTAACGGCTGAAATCATCAATGAAGGTGAGAAAACACCTAGAGCCTCCAAAGCTCTGGGTCTGCATCGGTCCCCACAAGTCCGTGTGGACCAGCTCCAACACCCCTTTTGCACGCTCCCCTGCTCCAGAGAACGCCTCGCGGTGCTGCTTCCCCTCCAAACAGCCAATGCATAACTGCTGCTCAAAGTTAGAGATGGTAGGTAGGTCACGCACCATCTGCTTTGCTTGAAGCTGCTGTAAGGCGCGCATGCCGATGTGGGCGTAGCGTGCATGCCAGATCTCGCCATCTGTCGCCTGCACCACTGCTGCAAGACTCTGCTCACGCGGGATCTTGGTCGCCCCCAGCAGGCGGTACATGTCGCCCTCTTTCACCGACGTGGCCAACTCCTCTCCATTTTCCTTGTCGAGGATGTAGCCGTAATCATCGTCAAAAACGACGCGCAGTCCTGTGTTTGTGAGACAGGACACTGAGAGAAGGTTGAACGCAGCATCAGGCACATACAGCACGCCATGGAACACTCCCACTTCAATGCCACGCAGGGTCTCCAACCACATCTCCACAATCCCAATCCCCTCAGCATACACCACCCGATCATCACCCAAAGCAATCGGACGGGGGGGAATGGAGATCAGCTGCGTGAACGACTCCTTGTGGTGCATCAGACTCTTGGTACACCCCGAGTCCTTGTACCACGCCAGATCCGCCTTTTCCTTCTGCGACATGTCAGACTTCGCCATGAAGAGGCGGTCGCGCACCTCCTTGGCAACGTTCATGTTGCCAAAATGGCGCACGCCAGTCTGGTTCTGCTGCTGCTGCTGCTGCTGGCGTTGTTGTGACTACTGCTACTGTTGCTGTGGAGATTAATGCTTTTGCTGCTGCTGCTACTGCTGCTCCTTCTGGTCCCTCTTGAACTTGAACCACTCTTTCTTGTAGTGCCCCTCTTTCTGGCAATAGTGGCACTTGCCCTTCTTCTTGCCTCTCTGCTGCCCGGACTGCTGCTGCTGCTGGTTGCGTGAGCCCATGGCCATGAAAGCTGCTTCACAGTTGCTACCGCCATTGTGCTTTGCTGCATTGCGACGCAATTCCACCTGCACCAGGTGTGTGCAGATGAAGTCGAGGTCGAGAGTTGGCTGGCATTCCAGCGTCTCTTGCACCGTGTCGTAGCTGGTTGGGAGTCCCCTCAGCAAGAGGAGGATGAAGCGCGTCTCTTCCACAGGGTTGCCGGCCGCTCTCAGCTGCTTCGCCAGCTCCTTGGCCCTGTCCAGATACGCCTCCATCCCTTCACCACCCTGCATTTTCAGCGCCATCATCTTTTCCTCCAAAAGCATGAGGAATGCAGGATCCTTGCTCTCATACTTCTTGCACAATGTGTCCCACCCCTCCTTTGCAGTAGCCTTGTCACTCACGTACTGAAGATGCGGGTTGGAGATGGTGTTGACAAGCAACCTATAGGCCTGCCTGTCCTTCTTCTTCTACTCCTCATACGTCGCTGGTACAGCTGCAGAAGGACCCGCATCAGCTGCACCCTTTTGCGGCGTCTTCCCCGCCACCACCTGCACTGCGGTGATGCCTTTTGCTTGTGGAACTGGAGCCGGCTCGTCGCCGCTCACCACCTCCCACAAGCCCCTCTCCTCCAAAAGGAGGCGGGTACGGATCTTCCAAAACGTGAAGTTGGCGCGTCCCTCCAGCCTCTCCAAAGGCTGGGCTGCTGTCACAACGCCAGCTGCTGCCATTTTGAGCCTTGGTGATGCTCAGTGCTGCCCTTGGATGGCGGCGCTACCCCTGCTTCTGCTGCTGCTTCTGCCAGAAATCTGTCTGACAGAAAATGGACTGTAGATGCCAGCAGACTGGGAATTTTTAAAAACTGAGCCCACCACTGGAAAATGCAGCTCAAAACCTTTCAGATCAACCCATAAAACAGGGTCATCAACAGGGGATTTCAAAAGATATGCCCTCTTGAAAACAGGGTATGCTTCTGCTCCTACTCCAACTCAGGCCAGCCAGCTTGTAAACGGCGTTTCTCCCAAACGAATCGATGGAATGCAAAAATGTTTGCACCAATGGAAAGCTTAGGAAAAATACTACACTTCGCATTTGCCACTTTCTAAATTTGACAAAGAAACAAGAGAGTTATGGTCATCACAAGGCGACAGTCTTACTCATAGAGAAGAGTGTAGCCCTGGCCGACCTCGTTTTGAGCATAACTCTCAATCCGACCCTTGGATCTTTGCGATCTTGGGCTCGTTGGAAAGCTTGTCTTCTGAACTTGAAGATCCAGTGGTCGATGGTCAAATTTGGTGAAGGTTTCACCCCAACCCGTCACTCTCAGAGTGACGGCCTGTGCTGGCTAAAAGTGGCAGAACTTCGCTCTGATACCAAATGTTGGATCTGGAGGAGAGAGGGAGCCTTGGAGCAGCGAGCATGTGTGATTGGAAGGGCATCACTTGTGCTGAA
>SZWC01002224.1:59240-71841 GCA_023375785.1 Penium margaritaceum
TGTGATTGGAAGGGCATCACTTGTGCTGAAGAATGGTTGTTCAATCACTCAAAATGATGGAGTACATATAGAGCTAGAGCTTGGGCAAGTCAGCCCTCTCACAAGCCACACCACTTAGCCATGGAGGCTAAGGCTCACACACTAGAATCCATAATCTCACACAAGGGAGGAAATCAGCCTAGCAATCAGACTGACCACTCACACACGACCTAGAGAGCTAGAGAATGCTCTCATGGCACACTCCTAGTGGTCACATAACCCACAAACCCATGGAGAATCGCCATGTGTCCATGGCTAGCACACAAGGATCTCACCTCACCTAAAAAGTAAGGAGAGGTACCTTTATCCTAGTCAGCACACTCTGACAAGGCAATCCTAAGACCAAGGACCTTTTTGGATATCTCTCCCATCAGGTCTTGACCCTGGACCTCTTGCCTTTTTCTTTTCTCAGGCTAAGGCATGGAGCCATCACCCATGCCCACCCACACATCGACGGTCCATGACCCCCGAAACTTCGAAAATTCATATCTCCCAATCCGACCGTTGGATCGGCCTCAAGCTTGGACCGTAGACATTTTGCCACATGATCTTTCCAATGGTGAAGTCGGATTGGCGATCGGAGCAGGCATCTGGTACTTTCCTGGAACTTGCTCCTGTGGACCTGAAATTGAGCCGGATGTCTCCCTTTCCAACACCCAGAGTCTTTGTACCATGCCAGATTTAACTTCTCCTTCTGCGACATGTCAGACTTCACCATGAAGAGGCGGTCGCGCACCTCCTTGGCCACGTTCATGTTGCCAAAATGGCGCATGCCGGTCTGATTCTGCTGCTGCTACTGCTGGTGCTGCTGACGTTGCTGTGACTGCTGCTGCTGTTGTTGTGGAGATTGCTGCTTTTGCTGCTGCTGCTACTCCTTCTGGTCCCTCTTGAACTTGAAACACTCTTTCTTGTAGTGCCCCTCTTTCTGGCAATAATGGCACTTGCCCTTCTTCTTGCCTCTCTGCTCCCCGGATTGCTACTACTGCTGGTTGCGTGAGCCCATCGCCATGGAAGCCGCTTCACTGCTGCTGTTGCCGCCATTGCGTTTTGCGGCATTGCGACACAATTCCACCTGCACCAGGTGTGTGCAGATGAAGTCGAGGTCGAGAGTTGACTGGCACTCTAGCGTCTCTCGCATCGTGTCGTAGCTGGTTGGAAGTCCCCTCAGCAAGAGAAGGATGAAGCGCGTCTCTTCCACAGGGTTGCCGGCTGCTCTCAGCTGCTTCGCCAGCTCCTTTGCCCTGTCCAGGTACGCCTCCATCCCTTCACCACCCTGCATTTTCAGCGACATCATCTTTTCCTCCAAAAGCATGAGGAATGCAGGATCCTTGCTGTGATACTTCTTACACAACGTATCCCACCCCTCCTTTGCAGTAGCCTTGTCACTCACGTACTAAAGATGCAGGTTGGAGATGGTGTTGACAAGGAACCTGTAGGCCTGCCTGTCCTTCTTCTTCCACTCCTCATACGCCCTTGGTACAGCTGCAAAAGAACCCGCATGTTGGGAAAGGAGCCATCCGGCTCAGTTTCAGGTCCACATGAGCAAGTTCCAGGAAACTTCCAGATGCCTGCTCCGATCGTTGATCTTTGGAAAGATCAGGTGGCAAATTATCTATGGTCCAAGTTTCAGGCCGATCCAACGGTCGGATTGGGAGATATGAATTTTCAAAGTTTCAAGGGTCATGGACCGCCGATGTCTGGGTGACCGTGGGTGATGGCTCCATGCCTTAGCCTGAGAAAAGAAAAAGGCAAGAGGTCCAGGGTCAAGACCTGATGGGAGAAATATCCAAAAGATCCTTGGTCTTAGGATTGCCTTGTCAGAGTGTGCTAACTAGGATAAAGGTACCTCTCCTTACTTTTTAGGTCAGGTGAGATCCTTGTGTGCTAGCCATGGACACATGGCAATTCTCCATGGGTTTGTGGGTGATGTGACCACTAGGAATGTGCCATGAGAGCATTCCCTAGCTCTCTAGGTCGTGTGTGACTGGTCAGCCTGATTGTTAGGCTGATTTCCTCCCTTGTGTGAGATTGTGGACTCTAGTGTGTGAGCCTTAGCCTCCATGACTAAGTGGTGTGGCTTGTGAGAGGGCTGACTTGCCCAAGCTCTAGCTCTATATGTGCTCCATCATTTTGAGTGATTCAACAACCATTCTTCAGCACAAGTGATGCCCTTTCAATCCCACATGCTCGCTGCTCCAAGGCTCCCTCTCTCCTCCAGCACCAACACCACATCAGCTGCACCCTTTTGCGGCGTCTTCCCCGCCACCACCTGCGCTGCTGTGATGCCTTTTGCCTGTGGAGGCAGAGCGCGCTCGTCGCCGCTCACCACCTCCCACAAGCCCCTCTCCTCCAAAAGGAGACGGGTACAGATCTTCCAAAACGTGAAGTTGGCACGTCCTTCTAGCCTCTCCAAGGGCTGGGCTGCTGTTACCACGCCTGCTGCGGCCATTTTGAGCTTTGGTGATGCTCAACGCTGCCCTTGGGTGGCGGCGCTACCCCTGCTTCTGCTGCTGTTTCTGCCAGAAATCTGTCTGACAGAAAATGGACTGTAGATGCCAGCAGACTGGGAATTTGGAGAAACTGAGCCCACCATTGGACAATTCAGCTCAAAACCTTTCAGATCGACCCATAAAACAGAGTCATCAACAGGGGATTTTGGAAGATATGCCCTCTTGAAAACAGGGTGTGCTTCTGCTCCTACTCCAACTCAGACCAGCCAGCTTGTAAACGGCGTTTCTCCCAAACAAATCGATGGATTGCAAATATTTTTGCACCAATAGAAGGCTTAAGAAAAATACTACAATTCGCAGGTGCCACTTTTAAAATTTGACAAAGAAACGAGAGAGTTATGGTCATCACAAGGCGACAGTCTTACTCATAAAGAAGAGTGTAGCCCTGGCCGACCTCGTTTTGAGCATAACTCTCAATCCGACTGTTGGATCTTTGCGATCTTGGGCTCGTTGGAAAGCTTGTCTCGCGAACGTGAAGATCCAGTCACTCTCAAAGTGACGGCCTGTGTTGGCTGAATCTGGCAGAATCTGGCTCTGATACCAAATGTTGGATCTGGATGAGAGAGGGAGACTTGAAGCAGCGAGCATGTGGGACTGAAAGGGCATCAGTTGTGCTAAAGAATGGTTGTTGAATCACTCAAAATGATGGAGTACATATAGAGCTAGAGCTTGGGCAAGTCAGCCCTCTCACAAGCCACACCACTTAGCCATGGAGGCTAAGGCTCACCCACTAGAGTCCACAATCTCACACAAGAGAGGAAATCAGCCTAACAATCAGGCTGACCAGTCACACACGACATAGAGAGCTAGAGAATGCTCTTATGGCACACTCCTAGTGGTCACATCACCCACAAACGCATGAAGAATTGCCATGTGTCCATGGCTAGCACACAAGGATCTCAACCCACCTAAAAAGTAAGGAGAGGTACCTTTATCCTAGTCAGCACACTCTGACAAGGCAATCCTAAGACCAAGGTCCTTTTTGGATATTTCCCCCATCAGGTCTTGACCCTGGACATCTTGCCTTTTTCTTTTCTCAAGCTAAGGCATGGAGCCATCACCCATGGCCACCCAGACATCGGCAACCCATGACCCCGGAAACTTTGAAAATTCATATCTCCCAATCCGACCGTTGGATCGGCCTGAAACTTGGACTGTAGACAATTTGCCACCTGATCTTTTCAATGGTGAAGTCTGATTGACGATCGAAGCATGCATCTGGTTGTTTCCTAGAACTTGCTCCTCTGGACCTGAAACTGAGCCGGATGGCTCCTTTCCCAACATGGAGCCATCACCCATGGCCACCCAGACATCGGCGGCCCATGACGCCGGAAACTTTGAAAATTCATATCTCCTAATCCGACCGTTGGATCGGCCTGAAACTTGGACCGTAGACAATTTGCCAACTGATCTTTCCAACGGTGAAGTCGGATCAACGATTGGAGCAGGCATCTGGTAGTTTCCTGGAACTTGCTCCTGTGGACCTGAAACTGAGCCGGATGGCTCCTTTCCAAACAATCTCCCACTTTGCCGCAGTCAGAGTGGGCTGAGTCGACATGCCTTCATGCAGAACTGCTGCTTCTCACGGGTCACTGGCTTGGTGCAGAAATCAGCGACCTGCTTGCTGGTTGGAGTAAACTCCAGCTTGATAGCACCCTCCTGCACCATGTGCCTGATGAAGTGATATGCGATGTCAATGTGCTTGGTACGTGCATGGTGCTCAGGATTCTTGGCAAGTGCCATTGCGCTCTGGTTGTCGACGCGCATAGGAACTGGAACTGCTGCACTCCCACTCATTTCCGCCATGAGACGCTGAAGCCAAATTGCTTCCTTGGCTCCAAAGCTGAGAGAGACACACTCAGCTTCCATGCTTGAGGTGGCCACGACCACCTGCCGCTTGCTGCACCAGCTGATGGCCCCACCATTCATGAGGAACACATGTCCAGAGATGGACTTGCGGTTCTCAGGGTTTGAAGCCCAATCTGCGTCTGTATAGCCGATGATGTTGTTGTCGTTGCCGTTGTACATGATGCATATGTTGATGGTTCCAGCAAGGTAGTGGAAGATCCACTTCACTGCCTTCTGGTGCTCAGGTCCGGGGTTCGCCATGTGCTGGCTCACAACGCTCACAGCTTGTGCGAGGTCCGGCCTGGTTGCCACCATCAGGCACATGAGACTGCCGACGGCGCTCTGGTACTTCTCCCGCTCAGCTGCATCTGCTTCTCCAATGAAGCTCACGAGGTAGTGCCGCGTCTCCAGCGGCGTGCCGATTGGTTTAGCCTCTGCTATGGCGAACCGCTACAAGACAACCTGGATGTAGTGGCTCTGTTGCAGCGAGAGAGAGTGTGATTTGCGGTCACGCATGATTTGGATGCCGAGGAAGTATGATGCCTCCCCGAGATCAGACATCTGGAAGCGCTCCTGCATGGCCTCCTTGAACTCCTGCAGTGCAGACATGCTGTTGGAAAGGAGGAGCATGTCATCAACATAGATAATGATGATGAGGATCTCATGCTCATGTTGCCAGCGATACACGCTGTAGTCACACTCGCTGCACTCAAACCCCATGTACTGCAACGCTGCATCCAACTTCTGGTTCCAAGCACGCGACACTTGCTTGAGGCCGTACAGCGACTTATGCAGCTTGCAAACCAGGCGCTCCTGGCCATCCATGACGAACCCCTTCGGCTGCTCCATGTAGATCTCCTCCTCCAAGTCACCATTCAAGAATGCCGTCTTGACATCCATGTGGTGAACCTCGAAGTCCTCAGCTACTGCATAAGAGAGGAGCGTGCGCACAGAGGCAAACTTTGCAACAGGAGCAAAAGTTTCCGATGCCCTCTTGCTGCGAGTAGCCCTTGGCGACCAGCCTCGCCTTGTACTTTTCCAGGTTGCCATCTGCTCCTCGCTTCTTCTTGAACACCCACTTGCACTTGATCACCTTACGTCCAGGTCCATGCTCAGTCAGCTCCCATGTGCCGTTCTCCAGCTGCGACTGTATCTCTTGCGGCACGGCTTGCGCCCAATCTGCTGAATCCGGTGCAGCCATGGCCTCCTTGTATGACGTTGGCTCATCTGAATCTGCTGCAACTACGACATTCATCTGTTCTGGTTTCTGTAGCATCCAGAAATGGCCGCGCTCACCAGGCTTGTAACGCACCCTAAGAGGGTACCTGCGACCTGGTACTGGAGCGTTAGCGGGCGGCTGGCGCGGTGCTGCTGGCACAACTGCTGCTGCTGGTGGTGCTACATCTCCCTCCTCTGCTTCTGCCGATGAGGCTGCTGTATCTGCAACATCAGACATGGGAGAGTAGAGTGATTCTCCCACTGTCACAGTAGAGGAAGGATCGGGAGNTGCTGCACGGCTTGCGCCCAATCTGCTGCATCCGGTGCAGCCATGGCCTCCTTGTATGACGTTGGCTCATCTGAATCTGCTGCAACTACGACATTCATCTGTTCTGGTTTCTGTAGCATCCAGAAATGGCCGCGCTCACCAGGCTTGTAACGCACCCTAAGAGGGTACCTGCGACCTGGTACTGGAGCGTTAGCGGGCGGCTGGCGCGGTGCTGCTGGCACAACTGCTGCTGCTGGTGGTGCTACATCTCCCTTCTCTACTTCTGCCGGTGAGGCTGCTGTATCTGCTGCATCAGACATGGGAGAGTAGAGTGATTCTCCCACTATCACAGTAGAGGAAGGATCGGGAGAGAGTGGGTCAGGAAGGATTTCTGCTCCCACTGTCTCCTCAGCTGCTGGTTCTGCTGCCTCTTCACAGACAATGTTGGTGCCGATGACGTTGCTCTCGCTGAAAACGACATCTCTTGAGATGATGACGTGGCCTGTGTCCCTCTTGTAGAGACGATAGGCCTTGGTTGCCACGTCGTAGCAAATCATCAGCATCTGTGCACTCTTTGCGTCCCATTTCTGCCGCTTCTCCTTGGGCACGTGCATGTGCACTAGGCTGCCAAATGCTCGGAGATGACCCACGCTCAGTTTCTTGCCGAACCACGCCTGGTATGGCATCATCTGCTCCAGCGCCTTAGTTGGACTGCGGTTCTTGATGTACACCGCAGTGCTCACTGCTTCGGTCAAGAAGTCGTAGGTGAGCCGAGCGACGTGCAGCATGGAGCGCGCCGACTCAACGATGGTACGCTTGGCGCGTTCTGCTACATCATTATGCTGCGGCGAGAACGGCGTAGTACGCTGCGCCTTGATGCCTGCTGATGCGAGGTAGTCCTGGAACTCCTTGCTCAGGTACTCTCCACCGCGATCGCTGCGCAATGCCTTGATCTTCTTGCCAGTCTGGTTCTCCACCATGGCCTTGAACTCCTTGAACCTGTCAAAGCACTGGTCCTTGGAAGGAAGGAAGTATACAGCAGCGTAACGGCTGAAATCATCAATGAAGGTCAGGAAATACCTAGAGCCTCCAAAGCTCTGGGTCTGCATTGGTCTGCACAAGTCCGTGTGGACCAGCTCCAACACCTCCTTCGCACGCTCCCCTGCTCAAGAGAACGCCTCTCGGTGCTGCTTCCCGTCCAAACAGCCGCTGCACAATTGCTGCTCAAAGTTAGAGATGGTAGGCAGGTCACGCACCATCTGCTTTGCTTGAAGCTGCTGCAAGGCGCGCATGCCAATGTGGCCGTAGCGCGCATGCCAGATCTCGCACTCTGTTGCCTGTACTACTGCTGCAAGACTCTGCTCACGCGGGATCTTGGTCGCCCCCAGCAGGCGGTACATGTTGCCCTCCTTCACCGACCTGGCCAAATCCTCTCCTGTATCCTTGTTGAGGATGTAGCCATACTCATCATCGAAGACGACGCGCAGTCCTGTGTTTGTAAGAGAGGAGACTGAGAGGAGGTTGAATGCAACATCAGGTACATACAGCACGCCATGGAACACTCCCACTTCAATGCCACGTGGGGTCTCCAACCACATCTCCACAATCCCAATCCCCTCAGCATACACCACCCGATCATCACCCATAGCGATAGGATGGGGAGGGATGGACAGCAGCTGCGTAAACCACTCCTTGTGATGTGTGAGGCTCTTGGTACACCCTGAGCCCTTGTAGCATGCGAGATCCGCCGTCTCCACCAGCGACATGTCAGACTTCGCCATGAAGAGATGGTCGCGTACCTCCTTGGCCACATTCATATTGCCAAAGTGGCACATACCAGCCTGGTTTTGCTGCTGCTGTTGTCGCTGCTTTTGGTCCCTCTTTAACTTGAAACACTCTTTCTTGTAGTGCCCCTCTTTCTGGCAATAATGGCACTTGCCCTTCTCCTTGCCTCTCTGCTGCCCAGACTGCTGTTACCACACCTGCTGCTGCCATTTTGAGCTTTGGTGATGCTCAACGCTGCTCTTGGGTGGCGGCGCTACCCCTGCTTCTGCTGCTGTTTCTGCCAGAAATCTGTCTGACAGAAAATGGATTGTAGATGCCAGCAGACTGGGAATTTGGAAAAACTGAGCCCACCACTGGAAAATTCAGCTCAAAACCTTTCATACAGGGTCATCAACAGGGGATTTTGAAAGATATGCCCTCTTGAAAACATGGTGTGCTTCTGCTCCTACTCCAACTCAGACCAGCCAGCTTGTAAACAACGTTTCTCCCAAATGAATTGATGGAATGCAAATATTTTTTAACCAATGGAGAGCTTAGGAAAAATACTACAATTCTCATGTGCCACTTTTTACATTTGACAAAGAAACGAGAGAGTTATGGTCATCACAAGGCGACAGTCTTACTCATAGAGAAGAGTGTAGCCCTGGCCGACCTTGTTTTGAGCATAACTCTCAATCCGACCGTTGGATCTTCGCGATTCTGGGCTCGTTGGAAATCTTGTCTTGCGAAATTGAAGATCGTGTAGCCGATTCTCAAATTTGGTCAAGGTTTGACCCTAACCCGTCACTCTCAAAGTGACGGCCTGTGCTGGCTGAATCTAGCAGAATCTGGCTCTGATACTAAATCTTGGATCTGGAGGAGAGAGGGAGCCTTGGAGCAGCCAGCATGTGGGACTGAAAGGGCATCAGTTGTGCTGAAGAATGGTTGTTTAATCACTCAAAATGATGGAGTACATATAGAGCTAGAGCTTGGGCAAGTCAGCCCTCTCACAAGTCACACCACTTAGCCATGGAGGCTAAGGCTCACACACTGGAGTCCACAATCTCACACAAGAGAGGAAATCAGCCTAACAATCAGGCTGACCAGTCACACACGACCTAGAGAGCTAGAGAATGCTCTCATGGCACACTCCTAGTGGTCACATCACCCACAAACCCATGAAGAATTGCCATGTGTCCATGGCTAGCATACAAGGATCTCACCTCACCTAAAAAGTAAGGAGAGGTACCTTTGTCCTAGTCAGCACACTCTGACAACGCAATCCTAAGACCAAGGACTTTTTTGGATATTTCTCCCATCAGGTCTTGACCCTGGACCTCTTGCCTTTTTCTTTTCTCAAGCTAAGGCATGGAGCCATCACCCATGACCACCCAGACATCGGCGGCCCATGACCCTGGAAGCTTTGAAAATTCATATATCCCAATCCGACCGTTGGATCGGCCTGAAACTTGGACCGTAGACAATTTGCCACCAGATCTTTCCATTGCTGAAGTTGGATCGACGATCGGAGAAGGCATCTGGTAGTTTCCTGGAACTTGCTCATGTGGACCTGAAACTGAGCCGGATGGCTCCTTTCCCAACAGGAAGGGACTTCTCCTTGTGGAGGTAGACCATAGAGGTCTACCTTGATGACAAGGGAATGCTTGAGCTGGTCAGAGGTGAAGAGAGAGTTCCTGCGGCATCTACGACAACCAAGGAGATAGACGCGTTCGAGAAGTACAACAACGAGGCGTATCCTCTGATAATGGAAGCATTGTGCTTGGTACAACGCGTGCATGTCCAAGAAGTACGAAGTCCTCAGAGGCTTGGGTACAACTCTATCACTCACACGACTCATTGTGTCTTTAGCGATGTCTCCTCCTCATTAAACGACTTTTCACCCTCCAAGCTGAAGAGGTGACCAACCTGTCCGAGCTCACAGGAGAGGTTCACACAATGGTATCCCATTATTATCAGCCGGGATTGGCCATCGACTACCAATTGCAAGTAGTGGTGCTCCTCCTAGTCCTTCCTAATATTCGGTTATCTACAATCACCTTCAATGGTGATCTACGGGACAAAATGCTGATGTTCAAGGAAGCGGCACAAGTGGTGTGTAATCGGTGGACCAAAACTATTGTGGTGGAACAAAGGACGGCGTTTGCAGCATCAGCCTTGATTGTGTACTCTTAAGGAGGAGAGGGAGATCAAAGATACGTTTGGGAGAGACGCCGTTTACAAGCTGGCTGGTCTGAGTTGGAGTAGGAGCAGAAGCACACCCTGTTTTCAAGAGGGCATATCTTTCAAAATCCCAAATTGATGACCCTGTTTTATGGGTCGATCGTAACTATTTTGAGCTGAATTTTCCAGTGGTGGGCTCCGTTTTTCCAAATTCCCAGTCAGCTAGCATCTACTGTCCATTTTCTGTCAGACAGATTTCTGGCAGAAGCAGTAGCAGAAGCAGGGGTAGCGCCGCCACCCAAGGGCAGCGTTGAGCATCACCAAAGCTCAAAATGGCAGCAGCAGGCATGGTAACAGCAGCCCAGCCCTTGGAGAGACTGGAAGGACGCGCCAACTTCACGTTTTCAAAGATCCGTACCCGCCTCCTTTTGGAGGAAAGGGGCTTGTGGGAGGTGGTGAGCGGCGACGAGCGCGCTCCACCTCCATACGCAAAAGGCATCACCGAAGCTGAGGTGGTGGCGGGGATGACACTGCAGAAAGGTGCAGAAGTTGCAAGTTTATCTACAATTGCAGCGGCGGCCTATGAGAAGTGGAAGAAGAAGGACAGGCAGGCCTACAGGTTGCTTGTCAACACCATCTCCAACCCGCATCTTCAGTACGTGAGTGACAAGGCTACTGCAAAGGAGGGGTGGGACACGTACAAGAAGTATGAGAGCAAGGATCTCGCATTCATGCTTTTGGAGGAAAAGATGATGGCGCTGAAAATACAGGGTGGTGAAGGGATGGAGGCGTACCTGGACAGGGCAAAGGAGCTTGCGAAGCAGCTGAGACCGGCCGGCAACCCTGTGGAAGAGACGCGCTTCATCCTCCTCTTGTTGAGGGGACTCCCAACCAGCTACGATACGGTGCGAGAGACGCTCGAGTGCCAGCCAACTCTTGACCTCGACTTCATCTGCACACACCTGGTGCAGGTGGAACTGCGTCGCAATGCCGCAAAACGCAATGGCGGCAACAGCAGCAGTGAAGCAGCTTTCATGGCGATGGGCTCACGCAACCAGCAACAGCAGCAGTCCGGGCAGCAGAGAGGCAAGAAGAAGGACAAGTGCCATTATTGCCAAAAGGAGGGGCACTACAAGAAAGAGTGCTTCAAGTTCAAGAGGGACCAGAAGGAGCAGCAGCAGCACCACCAAAAGCAGCAATCTCCACAGCAACAGCAGCACTAGTCACAGCAACGTGAGCAGCACCAGCAGCAGCAGCAGCAGAACCAGACCGGCGTGTGCCATTTTGGCAACATGAACGTGGCCAAGGAGGTGCGCGACCGCCTCTTCATGGCGAGGTCTGACATGTCGCAGAAGGAGAAGGCGGATCCGGCGTAGTACAAAGACTTTGGGTGTACCAAGAGTCTGACGCACCACAAGGAGTGGTTTACGCAGTTGCTGTCCATTCCTCCCCGTCCTATCTCTTTGGGTTATGATCGCGTGGTGTGTGCTAAAGGGATTGGGATTGTGGAGATGTGGTTGAAGACCCCGCGTGGCATTAAAGTGGGAGTGTTCCATGGCGTGCTGTACGTACCTAATGCTGCGTTCAATCATCTCTCGGTGTCCTCTCTCACCAACACAGGACTGCGAGTCGTCTTTGACAACGACTATGGCTACATCCTCGACAAGGAAACAAGAGAGGAGTTGGCCAGGTCGGTGAAGGAAGGCGACATGTACCGCCTGCTTGGGGCAACCAAGATCCCGCGTGAGCAGAGTCTTGCAGCAGTGGTGCAGGCAACAGATGGCAAGATCTGGCATGCGCGTTACGGCCACATCGGCTGTTTGGAGGGGAAGCAGCACCGGGAGGCATTCTCTGGAGCAGGGGAGCGTGCGAAGGAGGTGTTGGAGCTGGTCCACGCGGACTTGTGTGGACCGATGCTGATCCAGAGATTTGGAGGCTCTAAGTATTTCCTGACCTTCATTGATGATTTCGGCCGTTACTCTGTTGTGTACTTCCTCCTTCCAAGGACCAATATTTTGACAGGTTCAAGGAGTTCAAGGCCATGGTGGAGAAGCAGACTGGCAAGAAGATCAAGGCGCTGCGCAGCGATCGCGGTGGAGAGTACCTGAGCAAGGAGTTCCAAGACTACTTCACAACAGCTGGCATCAAGGTGCAGCGTACCGCGCCGTACTCGCCGCAGCAGAACAGTGTAGCAGAATGCGCCAACCGTACCATTGTGGAGTCGGCGCGATCCATGCTGCACACAGCTCGGCTGACCTATGAGTTGAGCACTACAGTTTACATCAAGAACCGCATTCCAACTAAGGCGCTGGAGCAGATGACGCCGTACGAGGCGTGGTTTGGCAAGAAACCGAGCGTGGGTCATCTCCGAGCATTTTGCAGCCTGGCGCACATGCACGTGCTCAAGGAGAAGCGGCAGAAATGGGACGTAAAGAATGCGCAGATGCTGATGATTGGCTACGACATGGCAAGCAAGGCCTATCGCCTCTACGAGGGGGATACAGACCACGTCATCATCTCCAGGGATGTCGTCTTCAACGAGAACAACGTCATCGGCACCAACATTGTCTGTGAAGAACCAGCAGCTGACGAGACAGTGGGAGTAGAAATCCTTCCTGACCCACTCTCTCCTGATCCTTCCTCTACTGTGAGAGTGGGAGAATCACTCTACTCTCCCATGTCTGATGCAGCAGATACAGCAGCCTCACCGGCAGAAGCAGAGGAGGGATATGTAGCACCACCAGCAGCAGCAGTTGTGCCAGCAGCACCGCGC
>SZWC01002224.1:80865-96844 GCA_023375785.1 Penium margaritaceum
AGCTGAGACCGGCCGGCAACCCTGTGGAAGAGACGCGCTTCATCCTCCTCTTGTTGAGGGGACTCCCAACCAGCTACGATACGATGCGAGAGACGCTGGAGTGCCAGCCAACTCTTGACCTCGACTTCATTTGCACACACCTGGTGCAGGTGGAACTGCATCGCAATACCGCAAAACGCAATGGCGGCAACAGTAGCAGTGAAGCAGCTTTCATGGCGATGGGCTCACGCAACCAGCAACAGCAGCAGTCAGGGCAGCAGAGAGGCAAGAAGAAGGACAAGTGCCATTATTGCCAAAAAGAGGGGTACTACAAGAAAGAGTGCTTCAAGTTCAAGAGGGACCAGAAGGAGCAGCAGCAGCAGCAGCAAAAGCAGCAATCTCCATAGTAACAGCAGCAGTAGTCACAGCAACGTGAGCAGCACCAGCAGCAGCAGCAGAACCAGACCGGCGTGTGTCATTTTGGCAACATGAACGTGGCCAAGGAGGTACGCGACCGCCTCTTCATGGAGAAGTCTGACATGTCGCAGAAGGAGAAGGTGGATCTGGCGTAGTACAAAGACTTTGGGTGTACCAAGAGTCTGACGTACCATAAGGAGTGGTTTACGCAGTTACTGTCCATTCCTCCCCGTCCTATCTCTTTGGGTTATGATCGCGTGGTGTATGCTAAAGGGATTGGGATTGTGGAGATGTGGTTGAAGACCCCGCGTGGCATTGAAGTGGGAGTGTTCCATGGCGTGCTATACGTACCTAATGCTGTGTTCAATCTTCTCACGGTGTCCTCTCTCACCAACACAGGACTGCGAGTCGTCTTTGACAACGACTATGGCTACATCCTCGACAAGGAAACAAGAGAGGAGTTGGCCAGGTCAGTGAAGGAAGGCGACATGTACCGCCTGCTGGGGGCAACCAAGATCCCGCGTGAGCAGAGTCTTGCAGCAGTGGTGCAGGCAACAGATGGCAAGATCTGGCATGCGCGTTACGACCACATCGGCTGTTTGGAGGGAAAGAAGCACTGGGAGGCGTTCTCTAGAGCAGGGGAGCGTGCGAAGGAGGTGTTGGAGCTGGTCCACACGGACTTGTGCGGACCGATGCTGATCCAGAGATTTGGAGGCTCTAAGTATTTCATGACCTTCATTGATGATTTCAGCCGTTACTCTGCTGTGTACTTCCTCCTTCCAAGGACCAATATTTTGACAGATTCAAGGAGTTCAAGGCCATGGTGGAGAACCAGACTGGCAAGAAGATCAAGGCGCTACGCAGCGATCGCGGTGGAGAGTACCTGAGCAAGGAGTTCCAGGACTACTTCACAACACGTGGCATCAAGGCGCAGCGTACCGCGCCGTACTCGCCGCAGCAGAAGAGTGTAGCAGAACACGCCAACCGTACCATTGTAGAGTCGGCGCGCTCCATGCTACACGCAGCTCGGCTGACCTATGAGTTCTGGGCTGAAGCAGTGAGCACTGCGGTCTACATCAAGAACCGCAGTCCAACTAAGGCGCTGGAGCAGATGACGCCGTACGAGGCGTGGTTTGGCAAGAAACCGAGCGTGGGTCATCTCCGAGAATTTGGCAGCCTGGCGCACATGCACGTGCTCAAGGAGAAGCAGCAGAAATGGGATGCAAAGAATGCGCAAATGCTGATGATTGGCTACGACATGGCAAGCAAGGCCTATCGCCTCTACGAGGGGGATACAGACCACGTCATCATCTCCAGGGATGTCGTCTTCAACGAGAGCAACGTCATCGGCACCAACATTGTCTGTGAAGAGGCAGCAGAACCAGCAGCTTACGAGACAGTGGGAGTAGAAATCCTTCCTGACCCACTCTCTCCTGATCCTTCCTCTACTGTGACAGTGGGAGAATCACTCTACTCTCCCATGTCTGATGCAGCAGATACAGCAGCCTCACCGGCACAAGCAGAGGAGGGATATGTAGCACCACCAGCAGCAGCAGTTGTGCCAGCAGCACCGCGCCAGCCGCCCGCTAACGCTCCAGTACCAGGTCACGGGTACCCTCTTAGGGTGCCTTACAAGCCTGGTGAGCGCGGCCATTTCTGGATGTTGTAGAAACCAGAACAGATGAATGTCAGAGTTGCAGCCGATTCAGATGAGCCAACTTCATACAAGGAGACCATGGCTGTACCGGATGCAGCAGATTTAGCGCAAGCTGTGCAGCAGAGAGATACAGAGAGAGAGAGAGATACAGTCGCAGCTGGACAACGGCACATGAGAGCTGACTGAGCGTCTACCTGGACGTAAGGTGATCAAGTGCAAGTGGGTGTTCAAGAAGAAGCGGAGAGATGATGGTAACCAGGAAAAGTACAAGGCGAGGCTGGTTGCCAAGGGCTACTCGCAGCAGGAGGGATCGACTACACAGAAACTTTTACCCCTGTTTCAAAGTTTGCCTCTGTGCGCACGCTCCTCTCTTATGTAGCAGCTGAGGACTTCGAGGTTCACCACATGGATGTCAAGACAACATTCTTGAATGGTGAGTTGGAGGAGGAGATCTACATGGAGCAGCCGGAGGGGTTCGTCATGGATGGCCAGGAGCACTTGGTTTGCAAGCTGCAGAAGTCGCTGTACGGCCTCAAGCAAGCGTCGCGTGCTTAGAACCAGAAATTGGATGCGGTGTTGCAGTACATGGGGTTTGAGCGCAGCAAGTGTGACTATAGCGTGTATCTCAAGCAACATGAGCATGAGATCCTCATCATCATTGTCTATGTGGATGACATGCTCCTCCTTTCCAACAGTATGTCTGCACTGCAGGAGTTCAAGGAGGCTATATAGGAGCGCTTCCAGATGTCTGATCTCGGGGAGGCATCATACTTCCTCGGCATCCAGATCACGCNTGCAAGCTGCAGAAGTCGCTGTACGGCCTCAAGCAAGCGTCGCGTGCTTGGAACCAGAAGTTGGATGCGGCGTTGCAGTGCATGGGGTTTGAGCGCAGCGAGTGTGACTACAGCGTGTATCGCTGGCAGCATGAGCATGAGATCCTCATCATCATTGTCTATGTGGATGACATGCTCCTCCTTTCAAACAGCATGTCTGCACTGCAGGAGTTCAAGGAAGCCATGCAGGAGCGCTTCCAGATGTCTGATCTCGGGGAGGCATCATACTTCCTCGGCATCCAGATCACGCATGACCGCAAATCACGCTCTCTCTCGCTACAGCAGAGTCGCTACATCAAGGACGTCCTGCAGCGGTTCGGCATGGCAGAGGCCGAACCCATCGGCACGCCGCTGGAGACGCGGCGGTACCTCGTGAGCTTCAGTGGGGAAGCAGATGCAGCTGAGCGGCAGAAGTACCAGAGCGCCGTCGGCAGTCTTATGTACCTGATGGTGGCAACCAGGCCGGATGTTGCACAGGCTATGAGCGCTGTGAGCCAGCACACGGCTAATCCCGAACTAGAGCACCAGAAGGCAGTGAAGCGGATCTTCCGCTACCTTGCTGGAACCATCAACGTCAGCATCACCTACAACGGCAACAAGAACAGCGTCATCGGCTACACAGATGCAGATTGGGCTTTAAATCCTGAGACCCGCAAGTCCATCCCTGGACATGTGTTTCTCATGAATGGAGGTGTCATCAGCTGGAGCAGCAAGCGACAGGTGGTCGTGGCCACCTCGAGCACAGAAGCTGAGTACGTCTCTCTTAGCTTTGGAGCTAAGGAAGCAGTTTGGCTCAAGCGTCTCATGGCGGAGATGAGTGGGAGTGTAGCAGTTCCAGTTCCTATGCGCGTCGACAACCAGAGCGCAATCGCACTCTCCAAGAACCCTGAGCACCATGCACGCACCAAGCACATTGACATCGCATATCACTTCATCAGGCACATGGTGCACGAGGGTGCTTTCAAGCTAGAGTTTACTCCAACCAGCAGGCAGGTCGCTGACTTCTGCACCAAGCGAGTCACCTGTGAGAAGCAGCAGTTCTGCATGAAGGCATGTGGACTCAGCCCACTCTGACTACGGCAAAGTGGGAGATTGTTGGGAAAGGAGCCATCCGGCTCAATTTCAGGTCCACAAGAGCAAGTTCCACGAAACTTCCAGATGCCTGCTCTGATCGTCAATCCGTCTTCACCATTGGAAATATCAGGTGGCAAATTATCTACAGTCCAAGTATCAGGCTGATCCAACAGTCGGATTGGGAGATATGAATTTTCGAAGTTTCGGGGTCATGAACTGCTGATGTCTGGGTGGTCATGGGTGATGGCTCCATGCCTTAGCCTGAGAAAAGAAGAAGGCAAGAGGTCTAGGGTCAAGACCTGATGGGAGAAATATCCAAAAAGGTCCTCGGTCTTAGGATTGCCTTGTCAGAGTGTGCTGACTAGGATAAAGGTACGTCGCTTTACTTTTTAGGTGAGGTGAGATCCTTGTGTCCTAGCCATGGACACATGGCGATTCTCCATGGGTTTGTGGGTGATGTGACCACTAGGAGTGTGCCATGAGAGCATTCTCTAGCTCTCTAGGTCGTGTGTGATTGGTCAGTCTGATTTTTAGGCTGATTTCCTCCATTGTGTGAGATTGTGGACTCTAGTGTGTGAGCCTTAGCCTCCATGGCTAAGTGTTGTGGCTTGTGAGAGGGCTGAATTACCCAAGCTCTAGCTCTATATGTACTCCATCATTTTGAGTGATTCAATAACCATTCTTCAGCCCAAATGATGCCCTTTCAGTCCCACATGCTCGCTGCTCCAAGGCTCCCTCTCTCCTCTAGATCCAACACATGTATTCGGTGAGTGTTTGCCAATTGGGATTGTTGGCGGGCTGGGTGGCGAAACCCGCTGACGCAAGAAAACGCTAGTTGGCAGTCTCGTTGATCGGCAGACAAGAGATAAAAACAAAAATGAGGGGAGGTCGCGACTAGATTGACCGGTCGCGACAACCGAGTAGCTGGCAGACCATCCCAGGCAATTGTTTTTTGGCATGACTCGTGAGCACAAGTTAGAATAACGTTAGATGACCGGAGGTCCATCTTTTTTTGCATTTTTTTGTGGGTGTGGGAGGAATAGTCGCATGTGATGTGTGAATAAACATGTACACATGTGCGAGCGGCGCATGCGAGAAGTAGTTTGTGATGCGATGACGCCGCCGGCAAGTCATGCAAGTAATTGCATAATTCCATGACGTGGCCTCGCCAACGTACCAAGCGACCAAGCCGTGTTTATACGTGACTCGCCACAAAGCGCATCATGCTCGTTTTGCTTGTTGCGTTGCGTGATCCCAAAAGTGAGTATATGCGATCCTAACCGCAACAAGGGTAGAAAGTCATTTTTTGTGTGTGTCTTGTGTGTGAGTCAATCTTAGGTAGTAACTACGACCATGTGAGAGTATTAGGTGGATAGTACAACACCACCAAGGTACCTCCAAAGGTGCAAACTAGTTCCAATTCACCATGGGAGTGAAAGCTGCGTCCCGGACCAAGATTTATTATTTTTCTTGTATGTTTCTAAGTGTTTCCATTTATCATAGTGTGCCGGATATATGAGGCACTTGTCTCTTTTAAATTTGACTAAGGATTTTCCTAACTGTTCCTCCCAATTCACCAAGACCCTCACTTTGTAGCACGGCCATTCATTCCATACTTAACCATTTATGCCTAAATTTTGTAAGCATATTCTACAACTTTTAAGCTTTTCCAATAAACCATCTCACACTTCCTAAGATAGCCGTTTGAGTGTCTCACATTTTTCATTACTCAAATGACCGAGTCTCTGTCTAGAATTTCCAGTAAATCACCGAGGTCCCAGTTTTGCGTTTGAGCTTTGGCCCATGAGTTTTTGCCATATTTGAGCAAGCTACAACTAGTGGAACACGTTTACATTCTCCAAGAGTGGTATCAGAGCACTTGGGAGGATTCTCGCCATCCGAGACACTGGAGTGCAAGTAATTGAGGGACAAGAGCTACCGCCGCTACAGTGATGGCCATCGCTTCGACCAAGGAGTTCCATGTGGTGGACAAACTTGTAAGTACATCGAACTTCATGAATTGGAAATTCTGCTTGTAACTCATGTTTGAGGAGTGCGGAATTTTGGAAGTTGTGACAGGAGCGGAGCAAGTACCCGATTTGAGTGTGGTATCATCACACATGACGACATCAACTTCTTCCTTGGCGGTGATAAGGGCGTGCGGACGAAGAGGAGGCAACCGCTAAAAGGATGGAGAGATTTGTGGAAAAGAACCAGAAGGTGTTGATTTTACTTGCAATGAATATCGCGCCATTGCTTGTGTCGTATGTACGGCATGTACATACGACACATGCTCGCATGTGATGCTTGGAAGGCATTGGCATGGGGTGTATGAGGCGTAAGCAGTGGGAAATCGCATGATATTACGGGATTGTTTTCACAAGCTTTGCATGAGTCCGGGTAAAGGGATGCGGGACTACATCAACTATGCCAAGGAGTTGGATGTTGGATCTGGAGGAGAGAGGGAGCCTTGGAGCAGCGAGCATGTGGGACTGAAAGGGCATCACTTGTGCTGAAGAATGGTTGTTGAATCACTCAAAATGATGGAGTACATATAGAGCTAGAGCTTGGGCAAGTCAGCCCTCTCACAAGCCACACCACTTAGCCATGGAGACTAAGACTCACACACTAGAGTCCACAATCTCACACACGGGAGGAAATCAGCCTAACAATCAGGCTGACCAGTCACACACGACCTAGAGAGCTAGAGAATGCTCTCATGGCACACTCCTAGTAGTCACATCACCCACAAACCCATGGAGAATTGCCATGTGTCCATGGCTAGCACACAAGGATCTCACCTCACCTAAAAAGTAAGGAGAGGTACCTTTATCCTAGTCAGCACACTCTGACAAGGCAATCCTAAGACCAAGGACCTTTTTGGATATTTCTCCCATCAGGTCTTGACCCTGGACCTCTTGCCTTTTTCTTTTCTCAGGCTAATGCATGGAACCATCACCCATGGCCACCCAGACATCGACGGTCCATGATCCTTGAAACTTCGAAAATTCATATCTCCCAATACGACCGTTGGATCGGCCTGAAACTTGGACCGTAGATGATATGCCACCTGATCTTTCCAATGGTGTAGACCAATTGACGATCGGAGCACAAATCTGGAAGTTTCCTGGAACTTTCTCCTGTGGACCTGAAATTGAGCCGGATGGCTCCTTTCCCAACAATCTCCCACTTTGCCGCAGTCAGAGTGGGCTAAGTCCACATGCCTTCATGCAGAACTGCTGCTTCTCACAGGTCACTGACTTCGTGCAGAAATCAGCGACCTGCCTGCTGGTTGGAGTAAACTCCAGCTTAATAGCACCCTCCTGCACCATGTGCCTGATGAAGTGATATGCGATGTCAATGTGCTTGGTGCGTGCATGGTGCTCAGGATTCTTGGCGAGTGTGATTGCGCTCTGGTTGTCGACGCGCACAGGAACTGGAATTGCTACACTCCCACTCATCTCCGCCATGAGACGCTGGAGCCAAACTGCTTCCTTGGCTCCAAAGCTGAGAGACGTACTCAGCTTCTTTGCTCAAGATGGTCACGACCACCTGTCGCTTGCTGCACCAGCTGATGGCACCTCCATTCATGAGAAACACATGTCCAGAGATGGACTTGCGGGTCTTAGGATTTCAAGCCCAATCTGCATCTGTGTAGCCGATGACGCTGGTGTTGTTGCCGTTGTAGGTGATGCTGATGTTGATGGTTCCAGCAAGGTAGCGGAAGATCCGCTTCACTGCCTTCTGGTGCTCCTCTCCGGGATTAGCCATGTGCTGGCTCACAGCGGAAGTCCTCAGCTGCTGCATAAGAGAGGAGCATGTGCACAGAGGCAAACTTTGCAACAGGGGCAAACGTTTCTGTGTAGTCGATGCCCTCCTACTGCGAGTAGCCCTTGGCGAACAGCTTCGCCTTGTACTTTTCCAAGTTACCATCTGCTCCCCGCTTCTTCTTGAAAACCCACTTGCACTTCATCACCTTACGTCTAGGTGGACGTTCAGTCAGCTCCCACGTGCCGTTGTCCAGCTGCGACTATATCTCTTGCTGCAAGGCTTGTGCCCAATCTGCTGCATCCGGTGCAGCCATGGTTTCCTTGTATGAAGTTGGCTCATCTGAATCTGCTGTAACTGTGACATTCATATGTTCTGGTTTCTGAAGCATCCAGAAATGGCCGCGCTCACCAGGCTTGTAACGCACCCTAAGAGGGTACCTGCGACCTGGTGCTGGAGCGTTAGCGGGCAGCTGGCGCGGTGCTGCTGGCACAACTGCTACTGCTGGTGGTGCTACATCTCCCTCCTCTGCTTCTACCGGTGAGGCTGTTGTATCTGCTGCATCAGACATGGGAGAGTAGAGTGATTATCCCACTGTTACAGTAGTGGAAGGATCGGGAGAGAGTGGGTCAGGAAGGATTTCTGCTCCCACTATCTCGTCATCTGCTGGTTCTGCTCCCTCTTCATAGACAATGTTAGTGCCGATGACGTTGCTCTCGTTGAAGACGTCATCCCTGGAGATGATGACGTGGCATGTATCCCTCTCGTAGAGGCGATAGGCCTTACTTGCCACGTCGTAGCCGATCATCAGCATCTGCGCACTCTTTGCGTCCCATTTCTGGCGCTTCTCCTTGGGCACGTGCATGTGCGCCAGGCTGCGAAATGCTCAGAGATGATCCACGCTCGGTTTCTTGCCGAACCACGCCTTGTACACTGTCATCTGCTCCAGTGCCTTAGTTGGACTGCGGTTCTTGATGTAGACCGCAGTGCTCATTGCTTCAGCCCAGAAGTCGTAGGTTAGCCGAGCCGCGTGCAGCATGGAGCGCGCCGACTCCACAATGGTACGGTTGGTGCGTTCTGCTCCACTGTTCTACTGCATCGAGTACGGCGCGGTACGCTGCGTCTTGATGCCAGCTACTGCAAGGTAGTCCTGGAACTCCTTGCTCAGGTACTCTCCACCGCGATCGCTGCACAGCGCCTTGATCTTCTTGCCAGTCTGGTTCTCCACCATGGCCTTGAACTCCTTGAACCTGTCAAAGCATTGGTCTTTGGAAGGAAGTACACAGCAGTGTAACGGCTGAAATCATCAATGAAGGTTAGGAAATACCTAGAGCCTCGAAAGCTCTGAGTCTGCATTGGTCCGCACAAGTCCGTGTGGACTAGCTCCAATACCTCCTTCGTACGCTCCCCTGCTCCAGAGAACGTCTCCCGGTGCTGCTTCCCCTCGAAACAGCCGATGCACAACTGCTGCTCAAAGTTAGAGATGGTAGGCAGGTCACGCACCATCTGCTTTGCTTGAAGCTGCTGCAAGGCGCGCATGCCGATGTTGTCGTAGTGCACATGCCAGATCTCGCCATCTGTTGCCTACACCACTGCTGCAAGACTTTGCTCACGCGAGATCTTGGTTGCCCCCAGCAGGCGGTACATGTTGCCTTCCTTGACCGACCTGGCCAACTCCTCTCCTGTTTCCTTGTTGAGGATGTAGCCATAGTCGTCGTCAAAGACGACTCGCAGTCCTCTGTTGGTGAGAGAGGGCACTGAGAGAAGATTGAACGCAGCATTAGGTATGTACAGCACGCCATGGAACACTCCCACTTCAATGCCACGCGGGGTCTCCAACCACATCTCCACAATCCCAATCCCTTCAGCATAGACCACCCGATTGTTGGGAAAGGAGCCGTCCGGCTCAGTTTCAGGTCCATAGGAGCAAGTTCCAGGAAACTTCCAGATGCCTGCTCCGATCGTCAATCTGTCTTCTCCATTGGTAAGATCAGGTGGCAAATTATCTATGGTCCAAGTTTCAGGCCGATCCAACGGTCGGATTGGGGGATATGAATTTTCGAAGTTTCAGGGGTCATGGACCGCCGATGTCTGGGTGGCCATGGGCGATGGCTCCATGCCTTAGCCTGAGAAAAGAAAAAGGCAAGAGGTCCAGGGTCAAGACCTGATGGGAGAAATATCCAAAAAGGTCCTTGGTCTTAGGATTGCCTTGTCAGAGTGTGCTGACTAGGATAAAGGTACCTCACCTTACTTTTTAGGTGAGGTGAGATCCTTGTGTGCTAGCCATGGACACATGGCGATTCTCCATGAGTTTGTGGGTGATGTGACCACTAGGAGTGTGCCATGAGAGCATTCTCTAGCTCTCTAGGTCGTGTGTGACTGGTCAGCCGGATTGTTGGGCTGATTTCCTCCCTTGTGTGAGATTGTGGACTCTAGTGTGTGAGCCTTAGCCTCCATGGCTAAGTGGTGTGGCTTGTGAGAGGGCTGACTTGCCCAAGCTCTAGCTCTATATGTACTCCATCATTTTGAGTGATTCAACAACCATTCTTCAGCACAAGTAATGCCCTTTCAGTCCCACATGCTCGCTGCTGCAAGACTCCCTCTCTCCTCCAGATCCAACACTAGAGATGGGCATGCTATGACTCATGCAGTGATGTCACAAGGATAGCAAGTGCCATGTTATTTTTGGCACTCCATTCTTCATATCTAGGGTCATCCTTTGCTGGTTCAACCTCTTTTCTAAGGAATTTTTTCAAGTAGCCATGTACTCTCATGACAATCTCAACCAGTCATTTCCTCAAGGCAAAATCCATCCCTATGAACTTTGGCATGCTGCCATTGACTTACTCATGAATGAGTGTCTTAGGCGTCATCATACTCTATATTTCTCAGGTTTTTTGCTTCGTTAAGGACTATGTAGGCTGATGTAGGCTTTTGTCAACTACCGGTTTAGAAGATGTAGATCTTTTGTTTATCCCTCAGTCGTTGATCACCCGCAAACAGGGAGGAATCTACTCTAGCAAACCTAGGATCATGTTTCCAAGGACAAAGCTTGTCCTTGGACCTTGTTTGCTAGGTATCAGCACCCGATGTAAGAGCTGATGGAGCAAATGGAGCTGAAGGAATCGATAGAGATGATGGAGCTGATGCACACTATCAAACAAAGAGGACAAGAGAATGTGTAGGAGTGTGCCTTACAACTAGTCAATGTGGGCCCATAATCCTTTGTCATCCGACCTGAGACAACAGACTAGAAAACAAGGTCAATGTGATGGCATTTGTTGTCCGTTCCTAGTATCTCAACTAGGAGAAGATATCACTCTCAAAATCATAGCTCCTCACTGAGCAGTTCATAGAATCACTTCCTTGTACTGTGTTCTTAGTCTCTGGTTACTTTCGTATAAGAGGTTAGACCAACCAATGTTTGTGCAGTGTCAGCCTTAAGTGGAATACTCTGTAAAGAGTCTCAAAGAAAAGAACTATTATCAACTACAGGCAACAAAGAGGTATTTATAGTCCTCAAGCCAACCTCTAGCCTAGGCATACAATGGCTCATTAGAAGAGCCACTTTGGAGGTAATCTGGATTGCACCATCTCCCTTACCAACATGGTCTTCTGTGTGACTACTAAATGATAAATATACTAAAAGCTTTGCCTTTGTTACAGAATTTACATCTATGCATACTCTCTTCTTTATTTTAGTAATTCAAGACTTTAAGAACACCCACATGGATGTCAAGCCGGCATTCTTGAACGGTGACTTTCAGGAGGAGATCTACATCGACCAAGCAGAGGAGTTTGTCATATATAGCCAGGATCATTGTTGGATCTGGAGAGGAGAGGGAGCCTTGGAGCAGCGAGCATGTGGGACTGAAAGGGCATCAGTTGTACTGAAGAATGATTGTTGAATCACTCAAAATGATGGAGTACATATAGAGCTAGAGCTTGGGCAAGTCAGCCCTCTCACAAGCCACACCACTTAGCCATGGAGGCTAAGGCTCACACACTAGAGTCCACAATCTCACACAAGAGAGGAAATCAGCCTAACAATCAGGCTGACCAGTCACACACGACCTAGAGAGCTA
Organism: Penium margaritaceum; assembly: GCA_023375785.1. Taxonomy (NCBI): domain Eukaryota; kingdom Viridiplantae; phylum Streptophyta; class Zygnematophyceae; order Desmidiales; family Peniaceae; genus Penium; species Penium margaritaceum. The sequence continues at coordinate 92,679 of SZWC01002224.1, forward strand.
GAAAATGCTCTCATGGCACACTCCCAGTGGTCACATCACCCACAAACCCATGAAGAATTGCCATGTATCCATGGCTAGCACACAAGGATCTCACCTTACCTAAAAAGTAAGGAGAGGTACCTTTATCGTAGTCAGCACACATTGACAAGGCAATCCTAAGACCAAGGACCTTTTTGGATATTTCTCCCATCAGGTCTTGACCCTGGACCTCTTGCCTTTTTCTTTTCTCAAGCTAAGGCCCATGCCTTAGCTTGAGAAAAGCCATCACCCATGGCCACCCAGACATCGGCGGCCCATGACCCCAGAAACATTGAAAATTCATATCTCCCAATCCGACCGTTGGATCGGCCTGAAACTTGGACCATAGACAATTTGCCACCTGATCTTTTTAATGGTGAAGTCCGATCGACGATCGGAGCAGGCATCTGGAAGTTTTCCGGAAATTGCTCCTGTGGACCTGAAACTAAGTCGGATGGCTCCTTTCCCAATAATCATGTCGTTTGTAAGCTTCAAAGGTCATTAATGACCTGAACAAAGTAACATGTACTTGAAGCTAGAAGTTGGATGTTGTAATATATTGCATGGGATTTGAACGTAGTAAATATGACTATAATATCTATCACTGGTAGCATGAGCATGAGATCCTTATCATTCTTATCTATGTTGATGATACGCTCTTCCTTTCATGTAGTACGTCTATACTATAGGAGTTTAAGGATGTGATACAAGAACGCATCCAGATGTTTGATTTCAAAGAGACATCAGTCTTTCTTAATATCTACATCACATGTACCGCAAAGTACATACTTTGCGTACATGTGGTGACTATACGTAAGGAGTACGTCTATCCTATACTATAGGAGTTTAAGGATGTGATACAACATCCTTACGTAACTAGTACGTCTATACTATAGGAGTTTAAGGATGTGATAAAAGAACACATCCAGATGTTTGATTTCAAAGAGTATATCCTGTAGTGACTAGGCATTGTAGACACAAAGTCCATCATTACGCTGATTGAGACATGGAAGTACTTCGTACGCTTTAGTAGAGAAACGGATATGGCTCAACAGTAGCAGTACCGTAAAAGTGGTTCATTTGAGGAGCCATTGTGTACCGAGACTACATGATGGTTTTAGGAGTACCCTTACCTATCAGTTGCCTATGTTTTTTCATTGTTAATTCCTTTGAGACTCATAACATAGTTGTTAACCAAAGATAGATATTAAAGAAGCATACGGATTTAGGAGCTAAGGACATAGTACAAGGAAGTCATTCTTAGGAACTGCTTAGTATGGAACTATGATTCTAAAGGTGATATCTCCTAGTTAATATACTAGGACCATATGCTGAGTACCATGATGTCGATCTTGTTTTCTAGTCTATTATCTTATACCAGTTGACAAAGGGTTATGGATCCATAATGATTAGTTGAAAGGTATCCTTCCAAGTGCTCTTTCTCTCCCTCTCTATTTTAAAGCATGTATCACCTATTGTTAACTGTGTTAAATTCATCCACCAGAGGAAGGAAGAACAAGAGGGATAGGGTCAAGACTTTGGAAAAGAGGGCCTGCGGATAATCCACCAGCAGTCGACCAAGGCGAGAAAATCTGGAGAGGTGCGGCTCGGATCCAAGAAGCAACAAGGCACAGGGAAGACGTTTGGGTGGATGTTATCGCTCGACCGGACTGGCGAGGGAGGAAAGGATTTGGCCCGAGGCTTGTATGATGGCAAGGGAATTGCGTCAAACCTCCGAGAGAGGAGAAAGAACCAAGATTCCTTATCCCCAAAGGTGTTTGATGTGCGAGCTGCACAAGGACATACCAACCAGGAGGGGTACAAGGGGAGCGAGGCGAGAAAGAGGATAAGAAGAGAAGGCCAAGGACACTGCTAACGGTAATTGATAAAACTCAATGAGAAAGCTGATGAAGTTGTGGCTAATTGACGAACTCGCTGACTGACGAACGTTGCAACTCGCCTCCACACTTGCGCGTGTTACCTCACGAGGAAGTTGTTGACGCTTACAATCGACTCTCATCCTGGCTACTACTCGTCTTTAAAGCTCTGCTCTAGGTGTGGTGGCTGTCAGCCACATTGAGAAATTGCTACCCCTTAGTTGACCCAAACCATTGAGGAGGACCCGTATCCCATCTCACGACAAGCTAGAAAAGAAAAGATAGTAAGGAGTGCATGTGTATATATGTATGTGTGCGTATGTGTGCGCGTGAGGCCTACTCCTGCATGAGAAAACCACTTCCTCAGGAGCACGTCATGGAGCCATCATGGCCGGGTCTTGAGTTCCTCGTGGAGCATCAGGCGTCCCGTACAAGGAGGGCGGCATGAGAGTCACTAGTAGCCTTCTACGCCATCTGTAGCTACTACAATGTGCCACACCGGTTGGGAGCTTGTATGGTCCTGGGTGTAATGCAATGGTCGCACCATCCTGCCAAAGAAGTTGTGGAGCAATTCTGGTAGCCGTGGCTTTAAGGGGTTCCTCGTGACGATGAGCCCCGACCAGTGGAGAGCTGGTTGGAGGTTGTACGCGATGTCGGACGCCGGACCATAGAGGGAACTGAAGAACGGGCCGAGGCATACCGGGCTTACCAACGATACCAACAAGAGCTCTATCGCGTGCAGGAGGAGGATCCAGCATGCGCCAACTCCCACTTGAGTCATCATGTGGTTAGTCCTCTCGCACTTCGCCGTGTTACCCCGAATGAAAGTGACAAACTGATCACCAGTCATAGTCCTGTCATGCAGAGACATGCTCTGATGGATCATCCGTCACCGAAAGAAGTTTACGGTTTGTATGTTCAATTGAGTGATGTTTAGGGGAATAATGTGACTAGAGATACTTGGCTGTTTGTGTGTTTTGAAAAATTGACTGAAGGATAGCTAGATTGCTCATTTGTCCCAAATTGCTCTACCATGCATACTTGCTTCTACAGATGTTCATGTCACTTCNCCTAGTGTTCTATCACAAGTTGAACAGAATTAGACTATGGAAAGTGAAGGAACATACATGACATATGGTCTTGTGCTAATCGATTGATTATAAACGGACTGAAAGCGAGGAGAATTAAGCGGGTAGGGGGATTTGGTGGATAATAGTTATAGGTGATTGACTAAAACCATTGATGTGAGTTGATCGAAAGTGCCAAGGTATTGGATTAGCGAGAAATCATAGAATAGATCTGCAAGGATAGCGTAGTACTAATTGCATCGGAGAGCTAGTCCTCGCCAGCTGTCAAACCTAGCTTCAGCCAATGGCGAAAAAGGATATAACAATGTTAATGGTGTGCCGAGCATGGACTCACTTGTTCTATGTGACAAGTATATTAGGTACCTTCATATCAGTTTGTAATTCGATGTGGAAGAGTTCGACATGCATTCTACGAGACGGACGACTTAGGTATATGGTCGATCACTACTTGTCGGATCCAGTAGAAGACGGCGTCGATGGCAGGTGTACCCTTTGGCCGCTACGTGTCACACATTGTTGATGGACCAAAGTGTTAGCTACTGAGATAACCACCTCCGGCAGAGAAGCCGCAAAACCGAAAAGCTCACAAAGGTTCTTACACCTTCTTCCTTTACAGGTATGTGTCATTCACCCCAAACTTAATCAGGCATACACTTCACCTTCAAGAGTACTAACGCCTTAGCATTACATCTCAAGAAGAGCTCAAGTCGTCAATACGCAAGAGAGCATCAAGCAAGGGTTGATTGATCAGCATGCAAGACAAGTCCTTTTATAGCTGTCTGTCTAGTCCTAGAACTCAAAAGCACATTCCTGGGAAGTGGCCTGAACCAGCCACGTCACCAATAGACTTGCACTGTGGGCTTGACACATAAGCATCCTAGTGTCAAGGTGACAGACCAACCATGTAGCGTCCAAGAAGCTACGGACTTTCTTTCTTGGAAGCTTCCACAGCAAACAAGATATGCATGGGGCCAGGATCGACCTCATGACCTCTCACTTGGCCAAATCAACAAAATGGCCAAGGTAACCACTCACCCACATGGTGTACTCACAGGTCATATCTCACAAGAGACAGAGCATAGTTGAGTCACACTACAACGGATCTAGGGGTCATACCTCCACAAGGGGCAGAGCATTCCTGATCCGTCCTACAACACTGAACAAGGGGCAAAAACATTCAACA